>CM023202.3:47945989-48093837 GCA_004115045.4 Sinella curviseta | reverse complement strand
CGATTTGTATAACCTTGTTCAGCAAATGGCTGTACCAAATATTCAACCATGTCCTAAGGATGGGAAATTTCCACGGGAGCTTTGAGTTAACACTTCAGTTAAGCGGCGAAGCTCATTTTGTTCAGACAAGTAATATTATTGTCATAAGAAGGGTACATCCGAACGACATATTATGCCAAGTTTTGGTTTTCATATCTGCCGTCATTGCAATTACCAATCCATCCTGCAGAAACTGTAACAAGTAAGTCGTCACAATTTTTTGCCTGATGCCAACAACGTTTTGTGCTTGTATATTTGAAATTATTCGAAACGGTTCTGAGGTCATTGGTTGAGGTCACGAAACTAACATTGGTTGCTGAACGCCGGCGATTCTGAAAAAAAATACAGAAATGCACGTACGTTATATTATTGGAGGATAAGTACTAATATTTTTAGTGACATCATAATTTCTTTGTTTAATATCAATGTCCCCATATATCTTAGCTTCCATCACGCTTAAAATTGGATAATTGATTTATAATTGAAATATTCCAAAACTAGTCGCGTTAAACCGCGATGGAAAATACGTAGCTGAAACGCTTTTAAGCTTTTAAGTGGCGTTCTAATATGCCGCTTTCAAATGGCGTTCTAATATGACGCTTTCAAATGGCGTTCTAATATGGCGTTTTCAAATGGCGTTCTAATATGGCGCTTTCAAATGGCGTTCATAAATGGCGCTTTCAAATGGCGTTCATAAATGGCGCTTTCAAATGGCGTTCATAAATGGCGCTTTCAAATGGCGTTCATAAATGGAGCTTTTAATGCATGTGACTACTGTTTGACCTCTACAGGTCGCAATAACGCGATTTGACCCATAGTTGCTGAAGAGAAAATGATCACCGTTCAATTCTCTATCAGAATTGATGAAGAAAAAAAATTGCCATTTAAAAAGCATGTGACCTCTCTCTGACCCCTACTCCGACCCCTGTAGACCGATTGACCTGAAACTCAATACCGATCTTCCTTGTCACCTAAGGAACCTGTATACCAAGTTTCAACAAAATCCGTCAAGCCGTTTCAAAATTAAGGCGCGAACGGACGGACAGACAGACAGACAGACAGACAAACAAACTAAAATTATAACTACGCTTTCACTTCGTTTCAGCTACGTAATAATTGATTAGTCCTTTTTATATTCAATCCAGAAATTGTTCTACCCTAAACCAAACTCCACTACTGAATTCGAGAATTTCAAGTTTTTATATTTCCTAAAAATTGCTGCCCCTTCGGAAATATATATCACCATGTTCAGCAAAGTATTTTACGCCATTCCAGCTTGTGTCGTTTACTTTGGTAGCCGACGGATTACATTGAAAGGGGCAAACGTGTACGTGCCGATACAAAGTGCCATGCGGAAGGTAGTGGGCTCAAACGCAGTGTCCCACTGCAATGGATCACTCATGTCGTGGCAAACATTGTTACCGTTTGGACAAATGTTGTGCGTTTTCATAGGTACTGCCTTCGTATGCTTCGTATTTGCCATGGCGTAATGCACACAACTGTTCATTACCGGTATGTATGAGAATGAGTGATATTGCCATAGTGAGCTTTAGACACTAAAAATAGATGCATCGGAAAACTGTGCAGCTTGACAAATGTGGCATAAATAGCATACGAAACCGAGTTCAAGAAATAAATAATTCGGTATCATGTTTTTTTGTACAAAACTCAATGTTCATAAAAAGTGGATTTTCCAAATAGTTTAGAAACGAAATTATGATGGCTTTATTGGGTTGCTGTACTGTTCTTATATAGACGGCATGGTTTCAATAGGTTTCAATAAAAAATAATTTATATCCACACATAAATTAAATCTTCAGTATGGGTATTCTAGAACAATATATTACAGCATCAATACAAATGTCCTCATTCCTCACTCTACATGTTCGGCCCGAAAGAGTCTCAATATATTTTGGCCAAATGTCGCAATTTTTATGGCCGTCTGGGGAAGCGATATGCAGCACGGTCAAACCTACGGCTTCCATGTGCACTGACAAACGGAGTCGGGTTTCCGGATTCCCAGAAAACGTGATGTAGATGCTTTCCTGGCCACTCACTTCGGGCTCAAAGTCCTCGGCTGAACGCAAGTCGACGATGGTTTTCATACTCTTGGGGAAAACGATTTCGAATGAGTCTTTAGGTTGGCGGTAACCGTGACGGCATTTGGGCGTAAATTTTAGCTTCGGGGACTCCAGCTCGTCTCTTTTTGAAGGGTGGCGGGGAAGGATTGCGGCGAGCGCCATTTCCTCGGGATGTGCTCTCTCGACCAATCGTGCATGTCCTGGAAAGTAAAAACCATTTAAATACTATTAACAACGTAGTCGATATACCTAGTGAACTCGTGTCAAGGAAGTGATAAAACAAATTTGTGCTTATAATATATTAGTACCAATTCGCTGCTGATGCTTTACAGGTCTGTCAATTGGAGGGGGAGATGGTAGAGCAAAGGCCGTTCCAACCAACAGCGCAGCAACAGTTTGGATATTCCAGTGATGCATTTTGGCACGCTGTAATCTCGTAACGGAAAAATGACACGGGGTGAGTTCGAGTACAGCAACTCCTCCAGACACACACTTTCAACTTATGAACCCCATTGAATTTAAATTCGGAGAAGCAAAACGGAATGTTTGTCAAAGCTCGTCTCTGACAGGAATGTGGCATGTAGATGAGAACACAGACGGTAATATCGCTGTCGTCTATTCATGCAGCTCTGTGCAGAGCGTACGTGAGTGCAATGGAGATTATGCGCTGCTACATAGAAGAGATGATTGGGTAGCAGAGGTGTTGGTACAAATACTCGTTCGCACCTTCCTGTAAACCTAGATTTGTAAGTACCTAGCATAGTTGTTCAGTAGATGAATAAGGGCTGCCGATATTATTATTCCATTGTTGTTCAGACTATTATCAATATTGTTAATGTCCAACTGCTTCTACCTGCTCTTGTGCAGGTGCTGGTAGATTTAGGTCTATGATGTGCTGTGCTGGTCCAGTTTTTACAGGTTATGTTCAGGTATGCAGACTTCCCAATGTGACGAGAAGCACGTAAACACTCCCGCTGTCGCAGCCTTTCTAATCCCCACAAAGAATGCATGCCAACTAATCATCGCTTTGCCCGCCTCATATCTAAAATGTGGAATTCTGTATCCAAGTCCAATATTCTGAATATTTAATGGTACTTACTTCGTGTCACCTTCATCCCTATATTGTTTATGATTTGAAGCCCTGTATATAACTGGAGAGTGTGCTCGCTTGGGAGTTCGTACTACCACTTTTGCCAGTTCTGCCACTTTTGCCAGTTCTGGCACTTTGAGATTTCTGTAATTTTCCTGTGTGCCAAGACGCTCGTTCTTCAAATCAAAATTCAACTTGAGACGGTAGAAGGATTTGCAGTACAGGGTGTCGTAAAACTTGAAAGCTTTCCATATTAACGGCGTCACCATTTTACAACGGCTGCTAAAATTATTTTGTATATCAATCTATGCAGCAGAAATTTCTCACCAACTCCATAAGGGATGGACATGCAACTGCTTGAAAGTCGATTAACGATAGATCATGGACAAAGGACGAAATACCACGGTTTAGGTAAAAAGTTGCGTCTCAAAATATCCGAACATGCTATGCTTCAATTCCGCAAGACATATGAATTATTTATTTGCTCTTTCCTCGAAAAAATATGCTATAATGTTTACTGGTTTACTAGTTTGAATAGTTTTTTAAGGTGGAATTAGATAGCTAAGTAGCTGAATAATTTGAAGGAAATATTGACTATTAACTCTCGGGTAATATAATACCCACTGTACCGAATTTAAATTTACTTATTTAAGATACGATTAATTCGAACCGCGATATTGATTCCAGGTATTATTTTATTTCATTTGGCTGTAATATGTTTCCGGGAAAAATTAAATACATAATATAAGCTGTGCCAGTACATACAATTGGTTGCCATACAATAGATCATGAAAGTAATATTTTTTAAAGCCGTTCTGGAATAATTAAATTACATATTCATTATTGTTGTTGTATCGTTGTGAAAATGTTCCTTAGACACCAATTTGCATGTTAGCCTTAGTAGTCGTGTGTGAATAGACCATTTAAAGCGATAATGAAAAGACATGACATTCTCCGGAGTACATGGTCAATTATTGTGTCCGCTTATCACTGATTTAATTTGCCCGTTTTGCAATTTATATTAATGACGACGTTAATTAGGACTTATGAGTCAGAAACAATCTACTATTGTATTCTAGTTATTAGAAAAAGTCGATTTAAATTACAGTTTAATTCCACAAAATTGGATGTGGATAGGTATATTAAAAAGGGATATAAAAAACCACCAAGTACTATTTAAAATTGAAAAATAGTTTTAAAAAAACTTATCATGAAATGGAATCTCCTGATTTTTATTGAAATAAAATCGATGGAGAGGGAAATCAATAAAACCCATGTCATACCCATAATTCATTTGCATTGCTATATTGGAAGATGGTATTTGAAAAAAGTTTGCTTATAGTTTGCTTGCAAAAATATATCAGTCCTATACGGCTCTCCGTCATTTGACTTGTATATCTTTAAATTATAGTAACTGTTTTCTCAGTCGCCATGTTCAGCAAAAGATTTTACAAGCTTCTTTCCTTCGTCATAAATTTGGGAAGCAAACGCGGATCCTACGTGTTCATGTTCCACGATACTGAAAAGAGGCTTTCACTGAGCAGAAATGCAAATACTCTAAGAAGGGTAAAACGAAATAATCTCTTGTCGCTTATATGGTTTAAGCTGGCACTTGGAATCGCAATTAGAAATGTGGTTGCTGGAAATTCTGAAAAAAATGCTTCAACGTTGCTGTATACTTTGGCCCTAATGATATACACCGCTGGATATGTGTTGACTCATCGATGTCCGCAAGACATTGTGCTTCTGGTTAACGGCATTCTTCAGTTTGGTCATCATATTAAAGGTAACCAAAGCTTACAATTATGTTCAAAAATAAGCGTGCCTTCACCCAAGTCGTCACTAATATATTTCATCGCTCGTAGAAACATTTATGCCGAAATTGAAGCCAGAAAAGAGTAGAATGAATTTGTACCTGGAATCAACAATTGCCATCCTATTTGGAACATGCATCGTGCTCGCAATATTCGGATTCGCCATTTGTCTGCAAGATCCACGTGATTAGCTATTCATCGGAGCGTTAATACCCGAGAAATATTTTTACTACATTCCCATGGGACCAATTCTGGCCATGTATCATGGTTACCTATTCTTCATATTTGAGCTATTTTTCACTGCAATTGGCAGTATTGTTATACTGTATTTATTTATATTTACCGTCATATTTTCAAGCGAATTTAAAGTGAACTCAAAAACTCACGAATACAAAACGGCCGAAAGCTTCCGAAAACCAAGCAATATGCGAACCATGTTCAGGGCATTCCAAATTCTAAACGAATATGCAATGAGTGTACTGGGACCATTTGTAATGATATTTCATTTTCTATTCACGATATTTCCAGTGTTTTGTATTTTTCTTGTTATCCATCACTCTAAAGCTATGCCTGAATATCATAAAGTTGCAATAATATTTTCAGGAATGATTATGTTTAATTTTTGGACGACAGTTCTGCAGATTGGTAAATATTTGTGGGTTCGTCAAGTCAAGACATTCGACTCATGGAGTAAATACGATTGGCGTCAAAGTAGTAACGAGAAGAAAATAATGCGGAAGTTCCGAAAAAGTTGTAGAATGGTTTTGATTTGTCACGGCAAAACTCTAGTGTTGGGACGAATGACGCAGTTTAATTATGTCAAGAGTGTCTTTGTATTGACGTGCAAGTTATTGATAGCTGGACGAAAATAATGTGGATCTTTTCTCGGTTGATGTTTTCAAAAACACAAATTTTGGGTGAACATAAGTAATTACTCTTAGTCAGTAATATACTTATTTCAATAGTAGAAAATAAAATAAAATAATTATATTTATTATATTATTTGAATTATATTTTACTTTTCGGTGCAAAGCAAAAAAAACACAGGGGATATGGTTACCTATTTTGGTAGACCGGATGAATTATTTCACCACTCGTGATGCATGTTTTGGTAAAACTGGAAACATATTCAACTCGACTGAAAAAGTTTGACAGCATATTTCGACGTAGGTTGGTTTGTAAATACATTCATGTTCCTCGTCGCCGTTCTGGTGATGTGAAAAGCTATTTATTCTATTAGTCGCTGTAAAACAAAAACATGTTACGAGAGTATTCCAGCATTTTTACGCTGCTCACCGACTTGCCATGTTAATTGAATACAACGACTGACCGACATAGACGCGACCTACGTATCATATTTCTACCCTAGTAACCTGGGAATAAAAACAAGTTTTCCATTAAATGTTAGTGCCAACTATGTTCATTGATGCTGTGCCCATTTGCAAGATGTTTCATTCACTTGTCTCGGTGCAAATAATGGTGTTGATATTCCCCTCTGCTCCTTTAGTGTTGGTTTGGTTATCTTGTGATTCTGCAGCAGCATGAACGATGTTCTTGTTATCAGTTTTTCAACAATTTTATATTCATTTCGAGGATAAGAACATGAGTCCAAATAACAATACACTTTCGTAACATCTTGAATAGCAAACTGCTTGTTTTAAAACGTAACTTGCTCGTATTTCCAAACACCGATACGTCGTTTCAAATAGCATGCATATTGTAGAGGTATGCAATTTAAGTAATTCCCTCCATACTAAAATATACCTAATTTTTTATGATGTGTCTACTTTCGGATTTTTATTAATTTTTAGATTCAGTATACATGACTGTGGTGCCTTACGGGAATGGTGTTATATTTCCATCAAATCAGTAATCAGAATTGTATACACAATTAAGGAATACACCGCCTGGTATGACCAATGCCATTGTACTTGTATTACAATTTTTTAAGGTTCAACATTTTACATTCAACAATATATCGGGTTTAATTGTTGATACTGATTTGTTTGCCCATACTGGCCGTATTTTCAAAGCGTCACCGAATTATATTGTTGTTGAAGGGAATTCTTAAGTTGGTAGTACATCTTATGATTTATTAACTTGTAGGATAATGAAACAACATTTGGAGTACTCATGATATTCCTGTTTAATGACTTAAAATCCTGTTGCATTTCAGGGCGGATCTGGTGCAGTGGCGCGCGGTTAATGACTTGCAATATTATCCTCCAATTCCGTCACCTAAAATGTCGACATTAAAAGTTGTTTTTTTAGCAAATGATTTTTTTTCAGAAATGTCGTATAAATCTTTGTCCACCTGAAACCAGCCATCAGTGCTGGGATTCTGTGATAATAAATTAAATAACTTTTATATTTGACTTGACCCAAATTATAATATTTGTCAACTAGAGTTATCATTAAGATTGCTTCGTTTTCTGCGAGCAGGTTTGGACCATACTGTCATGCAGTCAGGAACAAAATTGTAATGCTCTGCCGCTGCCATGTCCCAATTTGTTATGGCCGCATCAGCAGGAGGTGTGCTAGATGGAATAATTACATGTAAGTATGAATACTAAAAAGCATCTTGTAACAAATAAAAAATTTATTATGGCAGAACTGAACCTTGTAAGCATGTCAGTCAAGCTAGAGACGCTGAAATGACACATATTATTTTTTAATGGTCCCTTTCGAAAATGATTTTCAAGTATGTGTATTATTGGTTGTATTATTATTTAATACTGTTCAAATCAGCCTTGTAAAATTGAAAGAAATCATTATAGGATGTGATTGAAATGGAGAAATGTACACGTTTGCTTTCATAACAAATCACGCACTGCTCATGAAAAGTAAGATTTGATTTAACAATTGGTATTTACTATTGATACGATTTTGTTCATGACCACAATAAATATTATTCTCATTAACCGCTATTTAAGGAATAACATGGCCTGGTTAGTGGAAATAACATATTGTTATAAAAAGAACATGCGGCATTATATGCGGTACCTAGGCAACTACAAAATTTTTAAATCAGTGGCGTCTGCACATTCCATGCTTAAAATGTGATACCGTGAATTTCAATTCGAACTGTTATTGGCCTTGCCTTTTAGTACATGGTTGAAAGCGTGCAAGCACATTTATTTTACAAATGTATTATTACACTTTCAAAAAGTAACTACGTGATTGTAGGTATTTAAATTAGGCCGGAAGCTTTATGAACTTTTAAAATAATACGTACCTCTCTTTTGCCGAATTTCAACTGAATGTAACGGTAAGACGTAACGGAAAAACATCCCCTGATGTAGCAAATTTCAATCATACATATTATTCTACTGTGCACGATTTTTTGAAGGCATGCATTTCGTTATGGGTTGATTATTGTGAATGACATCTGGAAATGTTGCTGGTTATTTACTATTATTTTAGAATTTGACGTGAAGCTTACTCAAGAATTTATTGCAGTAAATTATTTAATGAAGGAGGAGTACTATTTATTAAAAGTTATATGTCATGCGGGAAACGAACGTATACAGATATTCAATAAACATTATATTATTAAGTTTCTCGTTAAATGAAATATCATTTATAACATAAGTAAGTTTATATTATTGTTGATTACTTCTTATATTTGAACTAGTAGTTCAATAACATACAAAGCCATTACATATACGCACGAGATGGTGAATACAAATATTGAATTTGAAAATGACATATTAAAACACAATCCAAATGTTGAAACATGCCGTGAAATTTTTCCGATTCTCGTTAACTAGAACAAAAATGAAACCCTAAAAATTTATAATTATATTCAAATCCAACTGTACAATACTGCGCAGTAGCAACAAAATGTATTAATTGAAACATAAAATGTATAAATTATGTAAATAAATTCAATGTGACAGTAACCTCCCTACCCCACACAGGATAAAAATGCGATTGGAGTGATGATGGTCCACTAACACTATTATAAACCGAGAAGATACATTTATTCCTACATAACCTCCTATTGCAGTTTTAAAAAATGGAAATGATTTCTTCCATGAGCAGTTTCATTTTTACATAATCAATACCATTAGGGCAAGAAATTCGCAACTTTATAACCAGAAGACTACTATGCACATCTCCACTAACTACGACGTAGTTGTTTGCTTATAAGGTGGTACCCCATCAGCACATCCCTCCCGTTGGTGAGATCCTTGAAACCCCAAACTCAATGGTGAATTTACTTATATAACCCGGTGTACATCCATGCCAAATTTGTTGAGGAGCGATCAACGTGGAAATGAGATATCGTCATCACTGACGCATAAGTAGACACACGTTTAAAAGACAATAACTACATATTATGCATTTCATGCTTCCAGACGTTTCTAATTGTATTGCAATGCATAGGTATCATTTCGAAAGTCTGCACTCGATAGCAAATCATCGGTCCAGCTTTGTTCTTCACACGTACATTTCGTAACAAAATTCTACTCTAGTCAGCTTCAAAAAACTTTCAAACTCTGTTGGCCCAAAAAAATTATCTTATGGGTATACCTAATCAAAATGTGGTTTGGGAGATCATCTGTTTGCTTTTAGCTTACTTTCCCATGCTATTATTGTCCAGCAAATCAATTAAGCATGTGTGATTGGGCAATGGTTTTCTCCACTTTGCTCGTAATTAAGTATCGGGAAACTTGAGGAATACCATGCTCACACCACAACTCATTTACCTCAGGCCTTGCAAAAAAAATGCGCGCATGCCTCCTGGACATTGACATCAAATAATCATTAAGCTGGCGAGTTGG
Source organism: Sinella curviseta (assembly GCA_004115045.4). NCBI lineage: Eukaryota > Metazoa > Arthropoda > Collembola > Entomobryomorpha > Entomobryidae > Sinella > Sinella curviseta. The sequence continues at coordinate 48,084,026 of CM023202.3, read as the reverse complement.
CAGTCATAGCACACAGTTCACATCCATCATCATGGCACGTTGGATTTTTTTGCGATGAACGTCCCAGAAATATTAGTAGCTTATAACTTATACTTGCTATGATCATATCATGGAGCAAATGATTAGCTATATATTTTTAACTAATCACTGACTGTACTATTAAAATAATCAGGAATGCGAAAACTAGCTACGTCACACGTCAGAGATGACATTAATTGTGAGTTGTCGTGTACAGCGAGAAGATTAAAATGGTACCTGACCTGGAAAGGGGTGTTGAGGGCGTGCCGAAATTAAATTCTGCTCCCGTTTCAACAGCAGCGACACGAATTTCTTGGGTCATTAGTGCTTCACTTTTTCCCAGACACAAGTTAAGTGATGTCTGGCCAGTTAACATTATAACATGTTTAAATTACTTTTTTTATTTTAATGATTACTGTCTTTAGACACTAATTGAAAATGAGCTGCAATTTACAGGATGAGGCGAGCAGTGTGTAATTAGGTATATAAGTTAAATTTGAAGAGAACTGGAAATAAGTTGTTACAAAACCAAATAATCATGTTTCATTCAAATTATTTCCAAATTATCTCAGTTAACAGAATCCAATTCGACATGTTACAGAACAGAAGCCAGTTTCGTGCGAATTAAATTTCATGATGGGGAAAATTATGCTATCCGGTATTTCTCTTGGAATACATTGTTTGTGAACTCGATCGCTTCAAGTAAATTAAAATCAATTTACTTTTCGTAATGTCAAATCAAAAAAAATCGTAAATTTATCAATTATATTATGACAAATTTCTGTTTCAATTATCCATAACAAATGTAAAATACATGTTTCGTATTATGTTGTAATAATTTATTACAGACGCCAACTGTCTTGTACGTAAATCAATTAACCTGCCGGCTTGCAGGAACTCTCATCATTTTAATCCATCCCATTATTAGAGCGGCGATAAGCAATTTGCTGAAGATTCGTGTACCGATGCTAGCTTCAACTTGTTTCATCAAAGCTGATGAGTTGGCGACTTTGCCGTCTGCTCCAAAATTAGTAATTGTTGTTGATTGGCTCGATTACAAGTAAATACTTGATTACATGAACACCGAAAATGTATTTGATGTAGCAACAATGTTTTGAATTCACATCTGGAAAATAGTTTGATATTGCTCCGACTCAGTCCAATTAGTAATGCAAATGAGCTGGGAATTTTAAGTTCACAGCTAATTACTAATCAACCATTTTGTGATGATCAAGAATGTAGCTCGTTCAATGTGTCGTATTTATTAGAAAGCCGGGCTAGCCCAAAGTGGAACTCACACACTTTCTGAAATGACTACATGCACACGTGCGCACTTTGATTGAAAATGGTACAACAGTGTGTTCAACAACAATGCAATCATCAAGGGAGGCGCAAAAAAGACATTAGCAATTGACTAAACTGGTTTCTTACACATTATTTGAATTTGTCCACTTTTGCTTCTTTTCTCATACAATGGCGTCAATATCAAAAGAAATGGTGTGATATTTAAAAACAGCAAAAATATGTAAACCTAAATTTTCAGTGTTCCGAAATATGCATGATTTCAAATGCTCTTATATATTTTATTCAAGAAATTTTGCTCACACAAAATTGCCCAAAATGTTGACAATGTCTACATGAACATCAGATATGTATACATGATTTATTTTTTACAATTTCGAAATTACCAACCAGCAATCTGTATGTGGCACATTTTGCCATAGATTTTTATCTAGAGGTTATAAAAAATGATGAGCATTTCGGCAGTAGCAACATGCCAACGTCTGGTTCCAAGTAAGTTTCCTTTGCTACTCGTGAGTCTGGTCGGAAATTGAACTGTTGGAACAATTTTGTGACAAACAAAAACATTGTGTCTCTTGCCAATAGCTCACCCAGACATTGCCGTTTACCCAGCTGGTACGGGGCCATGTTATCCCTTAACGTTTGGCAATTTTCACTTGATAAGAATCGCTCGGGTCGAAATATTTCGGGATCCCCCCAAACCTCTTGATTGTGGTGAATATGGTACATGTTGGCAATCAAAATTAAACCTTTTGGCAGTGTGTAACCGTGAAAGTTGACGTCCTCTAGGAGCTCATGAGGAACTCCAAACGGGACAATGGATGAACGGCGAAGTGTTTCCAGAATAACTGCCTCGGTATATGGCATCCTAAAATGAATCAATAATAATACCATATTTTACAACAAATTCTGCAAAAGCACCAGACGAAACAACAGCAAAAAGTCATTGAAATGCTTATAATTACCTGGACATATCCGTCAAGCTCGGATCCCTATCTCGTCCAACAAGCTCATCAATTTCCTGTTGCAATTTCTCCTGAACATCGAGATGATGACTCAAGTATACTAGTAGCCATTTGAGGGTTGTTGACATTGTCTCCGCTCCGGCGATAAAAAGCTCAACAACAGTAGCCACGCTATTCTTCCATCCATCCGCTCCCAGGAAGCTGTTCTCTCCATACCCTCCACTCTTGTTAATCATATCCAAGTGTTCAATAAACAAAGCAATCAAATTTGTTTTGGCAGCACTTTGGCATCTCTTTTGCTGCTCAAACTTTTCTTGGACGTACTCATGAATATCCTTGCACGCCTTGTCCATATCCGTGTAGCCCGAGAGTTGTGGGGAAATATGTTTCATCCACGGAAAAAAACCCAGCCCGGTCTTCATGGTGTATTGAAGAGCATGCGTTAGGAAAATCAACATATCTGCAGCTTTTGATTCCCCCAAAATAAATCTCTCTCCTGTCACAAACGTCCACAGTGTGTTGAGTGTCGACTCGTACATGACTCTGTTTAAATCTACAGTGGCGCCATTGCTACTTTCCCCGCACGCTTTCAGAATCCACTGGCAAACTTCACGGGCGTCATTGAGAATTAGGGGCTCCATAGCTGCGCTCTGGCCGTATCCAAGCCGTCTCATGCTCCGCATGCAAAATTGTCGTTGCTCTGCCCAAACTGTTCCCTCCGTGTTGCCGAGTCCGTGCGGACCCTGTGACATGAGAAGGAGCGTGTCCGTCCTAAACTTTCCCGTGGATGCCATTGTCCCAAAAAGCTCCTTCACATATTTTGCATCGCTCACTACTAGCGCGTGCCTATGTACAAGTCGAATAGTGTACATTTTCGGATACTTCATGGCCCACTTGGAAAATTGGAGATGAGGATTTTTCAAAATTTGTAAAATATTCCCGAGAACTGGCAGACCTGGTGGAACCGGAGGAAGTTTTGACTTGTTCTTTGTTAGGCGACGAGCACAAAGATAAAACGCAGTAATCATGGCTGCTATTGTGGTATACATGTATAGATTAGCGTTGTTGAGGAACGAAAACGCAAAATTGCTTCGCTCCATTGTTAACTATTTGTATGCAGTCAATCGAAAAAAATACGAAGTTTTCACTGCAGTTGTTGATGGATTACTGGGCCAGTGTCTCAGAAAGTCAGACATGTATTGCATTCTTTATGTGTATAACTCCGCGCATGTAGTAAACGGCGGAACTATTATGCAATCAACGGCTTGTTGATTACCTATAAATCATGTAATTAGTAATATTCGTATCTTCATGAAGTTTTATTTCAGAGGGTCTTGGTGGAATGTGTAATGTGCATGTCTGCTGTATTTGCCAAAGAGTAAATAGTCGTGAACGTTCCCCATTTTACATATATTGTATCCATGCGTATCCTGTATGTGTAATGCCGTCGCCTTTTAAACTCGTTCGCAACAACTAGTTATTAAAATAATCATTATCAGAGTACACCGCTTCAACTTCATAAGTATTACCAATTACGCTTCGCTCATTATGTTCATCATATTCGCAACATACCCTTTTCCTGCCAATCAGAATATTCTGTGAATAAACGCTAGTTTGTGTTGAAATGCAAATTACATTTTTTTCACTAATGAAAGTCTTAAAATTGTTGCAAAGAAATAGCTATTCATGAAGTTCTGATGGCTCATTTTGTTCACTCATTCGGGCATTCCTAAAGACGAGTCTTGTTTTTTTTAAACAATAAAAAATAGTCACGTAAAAATTATGACGACCATTACAAATCACCTCATAAACGAAGAACAGTGTGTGATAAGCAAACACATGTGGCATGAAATATAACAAAACATGAGTTCCCACAATCATGAAATTAGCATGTTGTTAAAGCACCAGCTCAAAATAAAATGAGATTACAAAATGTTCCATTTTTGTTGACGCGATGTATTTAGACTGGACAAACGAAAACTATATACATGTTGTCAGAGCGAGTTTCTGGTTAGTTGAACTCGTTCAGTCTTCGATGAGTCTCCTGCTCAGCAGCGGTTCGGCGAAATTCCTAAATAAGGTGGGGTAAATTAACGATTCAGGTGCACTTTGCTTAGATTCAGTAAGTACACATTTCAGGTTATTCTAAATGTACAAAATAACTGTACTCGTTTTGCAGGATTCAAGGGCTCGCATTTCAACAATGGCCGGTGTGTTTAATTACGATCAGCTTGAGGAAACACTTGACACAGTTGTCAATGATATAATCAGCGAAGGAGATTACAGCAAGGAAATCGGAATCGCCTTAAAACGATACGAAAAGAATATCCGCTATTCAATGAACAGAGATTACAAAATTTGGTTTGTCAAATATAATGTTATTTCTTAGCTTCATGACAGCACACAGTAAACCAATTCAATAAGATATGATGTATGTCTGTGTATTTAGGGTTTCCTTAGTGATGACGTCGTACTCTGAAGTTAGTAGGGACCCAGTGACGCAAAATGACATGTATTTGGCATGCATACTGGGATGGTGTTACAATATGCTAGTGGTGCTATACAATTCTGTCGATGATATTATGGATGAGGACGAATTTCGGTACGGCAAGCCAACCTGGTACAGCATAAATAAGAACCGTCCCCTTGTCGTCAATGATGCTGTCCTAATGACCCATGCTCCATACATGTTGCTACATAAATATTTCGGAAAGCTTCATATGTATCCAGAATTGCTACATTGTATTCAACAAATGATTCACGGGTACTTTCTGGGATGCAGTTTGGACCTTCAGACTGTCAAAGCGGAGAATGAAGACATGAGCTGCTTCACGTGGGAGAAGTATCGCGCATTCCACGACATGCATTCTGGTCAGGTTTTCGCTGGCGGTTTTGAGCTTAGTATGATTCTGGCAGGATTCCCTCAAGACAGCTTGATTCGTAAACATGTACGTGCAATTTGCATAGAGATAGGGGCGTATTGGCGGATAAGGGATGACCTGAATGACAGCTTTGGGAAGGACCATGCAGATCCGTTACGAGACCAAGACATTAAGAACGGTGCGTGCAGATGGCCCATTTTGAAGGCCAAAGATTGTGCGAGTCCAGAGCAGTGGGAAACTTTGGTCGCGGCTTACGGTGTCAATGATCACGGTAAGGTAGAACTGGTGAAAAAAATGTTTGTGGAACTGGGAGTTCCGGAAAAGGGAAAAGTTGAGTTGCAGGAACGTAAGAACAAACTTGATAAGGATATTAATGAACTGATCACAAATGGGCACAAAATCGGGAACTCTGTCAAGCATTTTTTCGAAGCACTCGCTGCTTCTAAACATTATTAAGCATTCATTAATACATTCGTGTTATGATGTACATTTTCAAAACTGAATTGTTCTTATTTCAATGTCATTTCACTTTTAGCTTCCATGTAGTGATCATTAAAGAAGCATATATTTGATTACTTGTAATTCAAAGGATTTTTTCATAATACATACAGAATGATTTCATCTGTATCGGCACAAAAGGAAACCTCCATTTAAACTCGCATATAATTTTAAATGGAGCTGAAACTGTTCATAAAAACATACACCACGTCATTTGAGTAAGCACCAATTCACAATCACTACATATGTGTTGAAACATTGAAACTTTATCAGTTTTTTTTGAAACCATAGCGACTATTTATGCTACTGTATTAACAACAATATTACGACGCAGGGAATGAAACGAAACTCATCATCATCATGACTGGCAAGCGGCAAGCACAACACAATCATTAAAATTCCCCAAATTTCTTACATAATAGCTCAAATGATCAAAGATCTATTCATTAGGAATACAAAAAATACACGTGTCTAATTAAAATCAACTTTGCTTTAGTTTTAAAAAAGCGTTTGACGTCCGATTTTCTACGCATTGGGCAACCTTCCATCAAAAGCTTAACTTGTCATGATTGCGTTTATAGTAAATATGGCATTACAGAAACATGCTATCGTTTCCTATTACATCATGTATTAAAATGGGGGTTTGTAATTAGGTTTGGAGCAATCATTTCATGATGCAGAGTTTAATAATAGCAACATGGGGAGAACACTGCCCCTTTCATGTTGAAACATTGTAATTTGAGCACCCTTCTCACGATAATCAAGGAGCGGTGTAATTACACAGTGGACGATTACTCAATTTGGTCTATCTTCAACTGGTTCTTGGCATGTAAAATCACCTTATAATATGGTAAATGGTAGGTCAGTGTGCTTGGTGGTTTGAAATGAGACATGTTATTACCTAGTTGCGTTTAACTAAAGAAAGTCATTCCCTCTCGTATGAATAAATTCGCAGAACCCAGCAAACTCCAGTCACACAAAAGAAAATACCGAGAGATTTGGAACCATCCTACAAGTTTTATGCAGAGAAATTAATGAATGTGTATTTGTTCCGTTCCCAATCAATGATAAAACGTTGCTTGACAACTACTAACCAACAAAATCATGCATCCTTAATGTGAACTATACAAATAAGGTGACTACAATATCTATTTCTTCATTAGTTACATATGATGATCTTTTCCGTCCGAGCGCATTACGGTAAATATACCAAAGACCCATATTGATAAGCTTTCGGAAAATAATTTATTTGTTTTCACCAGGGCCAGCAAATTCTGTTTTTAATTGAATCAAATAATATAGCAAGCTAAATCTAAAATCTGTGGATTATATTCCTGGTATGATTGGATAAAGTTAGATAGTCTGACACTTCCAGTATTTTCCATTTGTAGATGCTCATGTATTATTGGCCGCAACAGCATCGTAATCATCCAAATGACGCTTATATGCAATGAGGGCAGCCACCGCAAATATTGTTGATACATCCGAGCCGCAAAGATATGCCTCCGTCCTTCCTAGTTTGTATAATGCATCTGCAGGCCATTCACCACGCCCCTTATTGTTACCGTTCCCGTCATTCCTCTGCATAGCTACCAAAATGTCACACACTTGTCCAGCTACATTTTCAACTTCCGCGGTTCCGACTTCCGGGAAGCAACACAGCGCCAGCAAACACGACGAAACGTCAAGTGGAAACCTTTTATTTTCATCAAGCTTCACGAGGTACTCGGCGCGTGATTTTATTTCCCGAACAAGTGGCTCCTGAAAGCGATTCAGTGCTCGGGGACATTTACTCACAGCGTCCGCGCAAAAGTAGAGAAAGGCATCGGGTGAGGGATAGTATCTTGTTCCCCCTAAATATTTTCTGGATACTAGCCAGTCATACAAATGATCTTCACTTTTTTGGAAGAGGCCAGGGTCTACTTGATAAAAATACAAAAACTTCATAGCGTTTGCCATGCTGCCTTCGTCAATAATGTCTTCTCGCCGCTTTTCCATTGGAGGGTAGTACATCCGAATGCATCCGTCCTTAGCTACATTAAGATATATTAGCCGAGCAATATCCTGAAGCCGACGGTCTCCTTTCTCCAAGAGTCCATCTCGCAATGCAATATAATGGTATAGGCCAATGTCGTCGGTGTCATCTGGAATTATCTGCTTGTATTTATTAAAGTTGAGTGTGCCAGTGTAATATGGCTTCCCGTTGGGGGCATCACATGAGAAGAAGCCGGATAAAGGGGGTTCATCTGGACTCACGGAATGTCGTAGGATACGTTTAGTCATTGGCGATACATGATCCCCAAGCATGTCCAAGGCCAAAAGGTTTAAAAATATGGTTTCCGGAAAATATTGGGGCTCCATCACTGTCCTGGATGTTCCGATACAGTCTGTCTGGAATCTCGTAAGCGGTCGGCAGCATCGTTCCAGGTGCTCCAAACCCAGGCGTATGCTTCCATCAATTTTGCTGAGGGCAGGCATTTCTAGGTCAAACAAATATGTTCATCAACTTTATATAGCCTTTAAAAAGAATTTCATATTTTTAATGAATTGCATTATGTTGACTACGAGTTTCTCATTTTGAAAACTATTTAATTGTAAGTATTTTGATTTTGAGAGCGTACCTTCTGAGCTAATCTGAAATACACCAATTCTAGCAGGTAATATCTGAATGGGCTGTAACTCCTTTGCGCGATGAAAATAAGGATATTTGGAAAGTAAGATCACACCAGTTATAGCGTTGGCTACACATCAACAACTAATTTCGCGGAAGATTACTTGCTGTGTTTTTATAATCTGCTTCCGACAGAGCACACATTATGATGATCAATAGCCACCAAGAGCAGTCATCGCCTCAAGTGAAACATAAACATTATATTCCTTTTTTCTTGGCTTGCATAAGTCTCGTGTTTGTTAGAAAAAAATGTGTGCTTATATTTGCTAATTGCTTCCATATTCCGACCATTTATTAGCTTATGCAATTATTAATGGAAGGATTCAAGTCTCGGTCACACACATAAGTTGTCAAAATTACACATGGAATTAATTAGTTGCCAAATTACAGAGCGACTGCGTCACGAACAAATTCAATCGGACTTACATTTCCATCAATTTCCAGTATTGCGTAACAATCGTCAGCGCGTCTCATTGTTTGAATTTGGTTTATTACAAAATGCTGATTTGAGAATAATGTTAAGAATACGAGGATATTATAAAAGAAAAATAAATTTTCATGTAATATAAAGAAGGTAGTGTATCAGTGTCAACGCCCCCAGTCTGGTGCTCATTAAAAAAATATTATTCTTGTACACTTTCATTCTTACCGATTTGCAAATTCTGTAATTAGTGAAAATTCATGCAGAAATTCTGACATTGGAACAATAGTATTAACTCGCCCGCAACAAAACGTTCATCTTAAATATGTGTGTATTTGGACGTGTTGTTTTCTACTCACTAAAAATTGGTGATGAACCTACCAGGTCTATTATCCCCCACAATTATAATTGTTTCTGATTTAACTGTTGGTTGGTGAACACCAACTCGTTATCTTGAGAACAATTTAATGCTGCTCATTAGATACTCTAATGAGTCTAAACAGCTACCAGAAACAAAGTATTTCTGAACTTCAATGCCGATAAGGCTTATAACTCATTAAACACCTAATCACCGATTTTTCGTTCTTAATTTTCGAAGAGATACGCAAATGAGCAAAAGAACACTTGTTCTACAAAACACGTCATGTACCATATTTATTAGCCACATTTAGTAATTGGAAATTTCAATTGCGTAATGCACATTGAACTTTGTTGTAGCAGAAAATGATGACACTGTGTTCCCAGACGTAAAGCCGTAATTAAAATGAGAGGTTGAGAACAGCGTTATGCTTTGTGTGGTACGAATTTATTGTTTCAGTCTGGAGCCGAAAAATATTTCACATGAATATTTTAGAATTCTTTGCTTGGTCCTGGCCATAAAAAATGTACGTATGTATGAAACATAGGCGGGAGAGCATTCACATTAGGCGATATTGAAAGTTATGGAGACAAGACGACGGGTTTTCTAATTTTGTCTGGAGCACTAATGGTAATCAGAAAAAATTGGGAGCAATTTAGAGTTAATAACGACAATAATTAAAGTATATTATTGTCAGTCAATTTTTATAATGAAGAAGCAAGAGTTGCCAACCGTGTTTTTCGTTTTCCATTAATTATGTCGCATTCCAACATCAGTGAGCATTAACCTCGAATTCACATCAACATTAGTTACTGTTCAGAATACATTTTGTTCACAAAATGTGTCCAGAAGACTGGAGACTACATTTGCGACACATCCGCATCCCAGCTCGTATATAAATGGGAGAAAACACAGCAGAAATTATATTTTGTTCCTTGAAATTCCAAAGATATTTCCTCCCGATTTTGATAACCCACTCCCATAAAGGATGGCGAGCAGCAAGCCGGCCTCCGCAGTGAGTTCACAAAAACTTAGTGACGACGAGGAAAATAAATTTGTGGAGTCGTTTGAGAAAATTTTGAGTGTGGTCACACCGTCCCTTCTGGGGGAAAATGGGTTGGATATGGAGGATGGGATGGAGTGGCTGCGGGCCGTGATGAGATACAACGTACCTAGTGGAAAGCAAATAAGGTAACACGCACTTGTTTCATCACGAAATGTGCTAACTAATTAATTAATATTAATTGTTGGTTCTAGGGGGCGACTTGTAGTTTTGGCGTACAAATTGATAACTCGCGGTACAGCAACGGCTGAAAATATGGAGCTGGCGAGGATTCTTGGGTGGTGCGTAGAAATTGTAAGAAAATAAACACTATGCATGATCACATATGAGAGCACCTCAAACTATATTGTTATATTCGCAATAAGAAAGACTTTTTTATTTATATAGCTCCAGGCGTGCTTCTTGGTGGCAGACGACATTATGGACAAGGGCGTTACTCGACGCGGAAAAATGTGTTGGCACCGTGTAAACAACATGGGAAACATTGCATTCAACGATGCCTTCCTTCTGGAGCACATTGCTCTCCAGCTTCTCCGCATTCATTTTGGTGGCTCGGAATCATACTCCAAAATTCTGGATCTCGTCCTTGGTGTCAGCTTCAGAACAATGCTGGGTCAAAGTATTGACACGCGCATGGGCAAATACCGAGATTTTGAAAAATATACTTATCACACCTACAAGACCATGGTCACGTACAAAACGGGCTACTACACGGTCTACCTTCCCATTGCACTGGCCATGCTGCATGCCGGAATTTCACCCAGTGACGTCAAGCTCTTTCGGGAGGTGGAGTCAATATCACTTAAAATCGGATACCTGTTCCAAATGCAGGATGATTTTTTGGACGTCTTTGGCAGTGAGCGTGAATTGGGAAAGGTCGGCACTGATATTCAAGAGGGAAAGTGTACATGGATCTTTGTCACCGCCGTTCAGAAATGTTCTGCGGAAGAGCTGAAAATTCTTAAGGAGAACTATGGATCTGAGGAGAAGAGAAAGGTAGCAAAGGTAAAAGATATCTACGACAAACTGGAAATACCTGATGAATTTGCGGAATGCCAGGGTAAGCTGGTTTCAGACATTTTGGGGCATGTTGACACCATGAGTCACACACAATTACAAACTGTGTTTCAGTCCGTTGTTCATAGCATATACAAACGAAAATATTAACATAATTATGCATTCAGAGTTTTAAAGTTGTCATTTTGCGGATGTCCAAGTGTACATCATAACATACCAATTGTTACGCCTAATAAGAGTGCGACATGGTACAAATAATTGCATGTGAGTTTTTTGCAATTTCTGAGAAAATAAAAAGTAAAAGTTACCTACATTCAATTCATTTCACTTTTCGAAGAATGAGCAATTTCTGGCGGCGCCCGTTATTAGAAGGGAAACAAGTTTCATGAAGAAGTTGCTTCTTGATTATAATTTACCTGAAGCGAGATAATGTAGTAACATTGCATTTCTTGAGAAATCCCGGATAGCATAATTTTCCCCAACATGAAAGTGTATTCGCAAGACACTGTGTCTTGTTTTGTAACATGTGAATTTATTTTCTGTTAGCTGAGAGAAGTTGAATGAAACATAGTAGATTTGGTTTGGTAACACCATATTACCAGTTCCCTGTAAATTCAGGTTGCATAATTGCACACTGCTCGACTAATCATGCAAAATTTGACATCATTTTAAAGCAGTGCCTAATGACTCGAATCATTGAAAGGAAAAAAAGCTGCTTAGACATATGGTTATAAGAAACTGCCCGTGTATCATACACCTAGTGTCTGTGAAAAGTATGATACTAATGACCTAGAAACACGGGTCGTTGCCGCTGCAGCAAAAGCAGAATTTAATGTTGATATAATCGCACCATCCCAGTTCATGGTATGTACCACTTTAAAACTTCACATATTCACATATTCACATATTCAGTCATGTCATGTCTAATGTGGGAAGAAGGTTTTTTAACGTTTGTAATAATATTAATTGTGCAGCAAGTGATTAGCTAAAAACTGCATAATTACTTATTAGGTCCATCGTATGATCACAGCACGTGTTAATTATAAACCACTAACATTTTATCTGCCTTACCACTCATAAGTTGGATAATTTAACATAACATAATTTATTCTGACGTACACAGTTTTGGTCTGTGGGCATTCATAATTTTAACTCATGTTCAAACTTAGCCACTCTGTGACCGTGGTTATTGGCGTCGTAATTTCGTACAGATGTTGTCATTAGTACTCGAATTACCAAACTGCTAATTTTGTACTCTAATGGTATTGATTAAACAAAAAACAAGTCGTGGAAGAAATCATTTCAAGATAAAATTAGCATGTTTCCCGATGTACATGTTACATTTATTCTAGTTCGATAATTCAATGAGATATGATCATACAATTGTCATACATTATTTAATTGACGTAATTTAAGGCGGTGGTCGCACACGTCATTCAAACTTGCAAAATTTGTTTCAAATTTCGGTAGCATCGTCATTCGTTTAGAGAGTTGGATTCGGAAATAAATATAAAGTTAGCGTTTGAATTGCGTTCCAGTAAACGGTGAGTCGAAAAATTTGTGATAGATGCTGCTGTGATATTCCTATCATTTCCACAACATTTGAGTTGATGTGGAGTCAACACGGTATGCTAATTTTCATTAAATATTACTGTCATTGTATTGCATTAACTTTCTGGAGATAACGATGTAGACGGCCCTCCACAACTTAACTTTGTTTTTGGTAGCTTCACGTTAACCGCGGAAATGAAATTACATATCCCGTGACATTTCTAGATGTTATTCGGAGTAGCATGGCCGCAACGTAATGCGTCTTTTCTAAATCTTCTGTACAGTGAGATAATATGTCTGATTAAATTAGGCCATGTTATATATACTTTTGAGTTACGTAAATTCGACGCACTCAGTCATAATTCAGTAAAATACAAATAGGGCTTAAGGCATAAGGTTTTCAGTCTACATTGTATGCCATGCAGGGCCACATAATCTTACCGTATTTGAGATGCTGGATACCGAAACGAGATGTTTTTTGAAACAGGGTACTTGGAAACTCTTACTCATCTTGAATCATGTGCTTTTTTAAATGATAATTCAATGGACCATATTTACCAGATATTTATTTTCGGAGCGGGGTTTTTTGTCCAAGAGCGATTAAATTTTGGTCAACATAAAGCCTTTTGACATTTTAAAAAAAAGTGCTTGCTCCCTGCAATCAAGTAACCACTTTTTGAATGTATAATTGCAAAAACAAATAAATTTGAAATATAAATGCATATCGCTGCTTTCACAGTCGTACTGAAAGGACAAGATGAATTAAAGTTCAAATTCACAGTGTAAAATTTTAATTATGGTATGTGAAGCCATCACTCACCTTAATTGTTGGTAGTGGTCTTGGCTCCGAAAAAATGCCGCAAGAGTATTCATAAGAAACGTTATTCCCACGCACCAGCTCATACGATTCTTTAAATAGCAGACTCGAAGGCTAATATTTATTGTGGCCATGACGAAAACCATATCAATAGTAAATTGTTGTAAGTAGGTCAATAGTAAATCAATCAATCAATAGTTTAAATAAAATCTCATGAACATTACCGTTGTTCATGTGAGAGCAAAGGGCTTCACTTCTCCATCTCAATAGTATCCAACGATGAGTTAATGTTTATACAATGCGGATTTGTACCCAATGCAATGACAACACATCCAAGTTCTCATCAACAATGTCACGGTGGATGTCTGCTGGGGTATAAATAGACCACGTGCCGATAAATAAATATTCGGATATTTTAACAAGTTTATCATGTATCAAGTGAAATAAAGCTACACAATAAATGTTTGAATAAATTATTTGCGCTCTTAATTTGGGTTCCAGAAATTGTTGAAATATTCAAGAAATGTGTATGACGATTTGCTGGTGCGGTTACGTGTATACGATTTTCCAATAGACTGGCACGCCACATACTCAATTTCTCCGCTAGTTGGTCTGGGTTACTGTCTTGGACTGTGCAAATCAAAACACAAAGGGTTAGATTCTGCCATAGTGATTTATTTCTATTTGTTACAAGTGATGTTACAGTATTTAAAATTATTCCATGTAACATACCGGTGATGCGGAAAACATATTGGAACTTTACCCGCTGCAGAGTATTTAATGTGATAACGGGCTGCTTGAGGGTATGTCGAGACATGGTAGCAGAAAAACAAAAAAAAATACCTATATTATAGATGACAGTGACAAATTTCGTAAAATTTTGAACAAGGTAATTATATCTACAAAATTACCTAATTTACTACCACAAAATCCCGTTATGGAGGATGGGATTGATGTGAGAAAATGTTGAAACGACGCATTTGTTTCTTGAATTGTCGAAAATCATGAAGGTTGGATAATTTGTGTTGCTAAAAAATCAACTTTGAAGGTGACAATTTTTGGAGACACCTTTGGAGGATGATATTGGAAGTCAGTAAACTCACATCACTATGCCAGTTCTGTCCTGAAATGTAATTGGATATTAATTCATTAAACAGAAACTTCATTATTATTTTCAATATTGTTTTTATTAGCAATATGTTAATAAATTACAGCATACACAATACCTAGTTGGAGATTTCCATCATGAACACTGTTGAATAAATTTGGCGACGCTTTGATGATAAGGTATGCATGGGTAAACAAATTAATATGAATATTCAAATCCGCTAGATTATTTAATGACAATATGTTGAATCCTATAGCCAGCGCAAAAAAAGAAAACATGAAACATAATGGAATTACACTCAGCCATTCCAAATTGCAATGCATGACGTTGATATTTCTGATACCATTCACGTGATTACTTAATTTTGTTTACAATTTTGATTACTGCTCTCATGAAAATCACGCTTATTCTGAGTCGCTCCAAGTAGGATTTCAATACTGAATCTAAAAATAAAGTTGAAACATATTTCCCGTAAGCGGACAGATCACAAAAATATTAGACAGTGACAATTTTTGTATGAAGAGAATTACTTAATTTGATTACCTGTACAAATTGCATTTTGTCTCCAATGAAGTACCGGTGTTCGGAAATGCCAGTTAGTTACGTTTCACGATGCACAGTTACCTATCCAAGATACTAATAAAGTGTATATGTTATTTGAACTCGTGTTCCAATTCTCTTACTGACATGAAACGTGATGAAAAACTGACAACACGGAGATCCATCGTGCTGCTACAGAATCACCAGGCAACCAAACCATCAGTAAAAGAGCAAATGAGAATCCCAACATTAAATGTTTCGCTCATGACATGTGAATGAAGCAGGATGTTGAAAATAAGCACGGTATCACGAAAAAAATTTACGTTCGCATTTCTTGGATAACGAGTTTTTATTACCACCTAATTAGGGTAGAAGTAGGGTACGTAGATCGGGTCAATGTCAGTCAGTCTTTTCATTCTGTGAATTGGGCAAGTTGGTTACCATGACAAAAAACTGCACTACTGTCGTAACCTGTTCTTTTAAATTTTTCAGCGACTAGTTGCATAAGTAGCTTTGTAGGTCACCAGAACAGTAACCCGTTGTTATTTCCACGATTATGGTTGCTGTACCAATTTCTATTTACTAATGTTTCCATCGCTGATACCAACATGGGGAACAAAGCTATTACGTGTGGATACTTGGAAGATATGATATATGACTCAGGAAAGTCAATCTACTTCAAATTTCAGATGGGTTAACCACCCTTTCCTAAAAACGTCCACGTCAACAGGATAACATTAACAGTGTAGCCAAATATATTATAAAAGTAATTGGTCGCTGTGTCTTTGTCAAATCGAGCAACCCCATAATGAAACGTGATCGGTCTCTGAGCTCGTAGCAGTCTCCAAAAAGTATGTTCGACTCTTCCGCGACCAACTTTTACATCCGCCAAATTGTCCCAACAAGTCAACACCTTTCTTGGCCATAATACACGCAACAACCACGCACTATATTTGTTAGAGCTTATTATTTTAGGTAGCGTTTTGTGAATGCAGAAAAATATTACAAATGAATTGGGAACTGCCAAAACATACATTTCAGTTGGAAATATTTTCCACCCGACGCAAATCATCCAGGCACCCAGAACCCCCAAAACAAATCCACAGCACATCATGAATGCACCGACGTTTCGAATTACTTCCAATCCAATTTGACTTATGCATTGTAGCTCTGTATACAAACGTAATGAACGGGAATTTGGGGGATATTTGCCAACTATATACGGGCAGGACGAGTATATGTTGAAAATGGATATGATTGGAAGTAAAAACATGATTTGGGATTTCACTAATTCGAATACACATAGCTGAGTGAATATGAACCTCAACAGAAAAGTGGTGAACGGGTAGTATTTCAAAATCCAACTTTCCGGGGTCCAGTTTAGCCAACACAAAGAAGATCGGAAATCCAATTGCCAGTGCAAATTGTGACACTACAAAGTTATTAATTTGTAAACCCAAATTATCCACCGTCGGAACCCCTGCGATTTGCTTTTTTAACTCTGTATTGATATCAACGTCATTCGTAAGAAAATTATATCACTTTAGTTTACAACAAATATTATAATTTTGGCTTACCGTGGCATATAAGACCTACAGAGGACAAATTGATGGCATATCCTTTCGCTCGTTGATCACGTCGCAGCTTCCTGTCATAAATCAATAATATATTGTACCAAAACGTGTAAGCGGCGCCATCACGGATCGCAAGGTAGTTTAATCCGATAGTCAAGAAGCAGGTTGCGGATACCATAACGTTAAGTATCGCCATGTACAATGGCATTGATAAATCCGTTCGAATAATACCAATATATGCTGCTGATATGAATACAATAAACAAAATCATGACGATGACGGAGAGGAATGCAATGTAGAAGGTAATCAGTTTCTTTTGATTTTGTTCCAGCACAAGGCACTCATTCTTCATGTCAATGTTCATTTTGTGTCGGTACAGAAACTTGCACAACAGGTAATCGTTCAGCTGGTAAGCCTTCCAAAGCAACGGTGTTGCCATATTGCAGAAATGGAATGATTCAAAAAGTCTCAAAAGAAAATATATTTCAGTATACTATACACAGAGTACACAGTCGTTGCTTTCTCTCGCTGGTTCACATTTTAGTTATAAGTGTCCCAATGGAAATTCATATCCGCAGCAGGGAATACTGTTGACTACACCCACACTGAGAATTATAGCGCACTGCAATACTGCATGCAACTACCCACTTCCGAAATAATAATACCATAGAATGAATATATCAGTTAATTCTAAAGCTTTTCCGATTTGGCCATACACTTATGCCGAAAATGACATTGTGTGGTGTCTACTATCATTGCCGGTTTGTTGTTTAGTGGCAATCCAACCGAATATTACATGTTCAACCGGAAATATCAAACACATGTATGTCTTACCTGATCTGTGATTACACTTTTTTTCTGCAAAACAAAATTTATGCAGATGTGAAAATACCGCTTCTGTCCTTGAGAGATATCTAAAGGTCAACGAGTTAATGGATGCGGGATTTTATAGCCGGCAATTCAGAATATATTCTCCATGCAAGTCAGCCATCACCGTTGTGCTGACGGTAAACCGACAACATAAAATTCAATTTTGCAGTACATTGCAAATTACATGAAATTAGTCGATTTGCAAATCAATTGGTAATAGGTGGCATTATAGCAAACTATTCGCGTCTAGATAATTTGTACTGTCCACGCGAATTAATGCGTTTGAAATTTTTACGTCGTCATATCGCTGATTTTGCTTTATTGCCTTCAATTGACCTTTTAATGACGAGTATTAAAATTTAGTTTGAATTGTCCTTCGCTGCGAGTGCAACATAGAATTTATAAAGTTTTTTAGAGACAATTGGCTTATTGTTATTTTATGCTTACAATGGAAGGGTCCATGGTGGTGGACGAGAAATTTAAAATTTCGGTAGTTTTTAGTGGTAAAAATATGCGGTGAAAACAATGGCACTCTTGAATTTTGCTAAATGTGAAGTGGCTAGGACCTTCAGTAATTTATATGCGAGCTTACGGACGAATCAAACATACATTGTAAGCTTTAAATCTCGAGTGGAGAAACTATCCCCATCTCTCTCCCCATTTATCTGTACCTGTAGATATCATCGTTTGTGCTTGCTTTTAGTCAGGCATGCCTAATTTAGACACAATTTAAAAATTGTATCATACAGATAATTTCTCACTTCGAGATTTATAGCCTCCAATATATGCCTGATTGGTCCATCGGCACCCATATAAATGAATGTACGTCCAAACCAATTCACATTAAGCAAAATCCAAGAGTGCCATTGTTTTCGCCGTATATTTTTACCCCTAACAAGTCACGAAATTCTAGATTTCTCGTCCACCACCCTGGACCCTCCCATTGAATAATAATACAAGTACGCTAAATAGATGCGCATTATACACGTTCCACCCAATAAAATTATCATTCCACAAAAGCAAAGCTATGCCTAACCTTCAGTATTTGAACGAAAATTGGTAGAGCCAATAAACTTCTTGAAACGGATCGTTCATTTTATTTTCTGAATGACATCAAAGCTTTACACGTCAATACAATCACAGTCTTAACATAATTAAATTGCGTCATTCTTCCTAGGACCAGCGTATTTCCGTGACAAATCAAGATCATCTTGCAGCTCTTTTTAAACTTTCGCATTAATTTCATTTCCCATTTATTCCCGTTCCAATCATGCTTACTCCAAGAGTCAAACGACTTTGTCTGGCACAGCCACAAGTGTTTTCCGATTTGCAACACAAGCATCCAGTACCCCAATACAGCTACCAAACCAAGTATTGCACCCAACTTGAAGAACAGCTCAACTTGCATCCAGAACCGAATTAGAAGCACATTGCAAAATACCGGGAAAACAGTCAGCAGCGTATGGAAGATAGTTAGAAATGGTCCAAAAAGTTCAACCGCGCTTTGATTTAAAATCTGAAATGATCTGAATAAAAGCCTAATATTTTGAGGCTCTCGGAACATGTCGAATGTGATATGAGCTTGCCTGGAATTCAATTGGAATTCATTTGTAAAAAACATTGCCAGAAGGAAAAAATAAACTGTCACCAGACAGAAGACCAGAGCTGTATTAAGCTCCATAATTAAAATCTGGTAGCCGTGAAAACAAGCAATGAGTAATCCAATTGGGTATTTGTGAAAATATGTTTCCGGTACCAGGCAACCAAAAAGGATGCCTTGGCGTGGACTGTGCAAAACAATCATAAAGACAATGATGGTCATTGTGGCGCAAGCGGAGACACAAACAATAACTGTTCCATCCAGGAGCAAGTTCAGTACTCGGTATTTCGGGTTTTGCTTGTCAAGGAATCTTTCTGAAAATTACAATGTGTTATTATTATTGTTAAACTTTTCTGTGTCGTGGCTTTTTTTAAAAAGGTTCTTACTTTCTAGGTAGGTCGCGAATGAAAACATCCTGTTTACCACCAGTGACACGTCGTTGGGGTACAAATGGGTGAGAATATACACAGAGGCAAAAATCAAAATGGAAAGTGTGTGACAAATTATTATTATTGTTTGGGTCAGTTTTGCGTATTGTATGCCCAACATTGCCATTATAAGTGGGGTTACCAGCGACACAGTATTTATCCAGTTATTTATGATCAACTTTCTCCGAACTTTTGGACATTTTGAGAGAGACATTTTGCACGACTTTGGATCAAACGTATATTCAAAGGCTCCGCGGCTGCTGCCCAGCTGGATTACCTGGGCGACAATAAAATAAATTATTTTGTTGAACATATTCAAAAAATCCTCGGTACGTATCTGGTTTGACAGAATGCAGTCGAGTTATCGGACTGAATTTGAAGTGAAAAGATGGATAAATCTTCTCCGCAGTTTCCGGATAAGATTGGTAAAATAACATTCCAGAAATACATTTCACATGGCATATGTTTTGAGTTTGAGTATTGTTGCATAAGGGCACATACAATGATTTGGGACCCTTTAGTATGCATTTAATGATGCTGACCACGAAAATAATAACCGGTTTTGCAAATATAGCCATGTACTACCGATTATAATATAACTGACAATATGCGTAAACACATCAAATTTTTAAGGAACATGTTTGTGGCTCGAAATTGAAATAAAAACACAGAGAAGAAATTGCTGACGTTTATAAAGAACAATTTCGTTTCGACAATATGTATAAAAACATGTGACGTTGAACATTTTTTTGTCTAGCTATTTTAAAACTTAATATGTTGCATCAGGTGCAGAATTACGTGATATTGAATAATGGACTCGCCATTACATATTCCAGGAATAGTGCAATTGCTTAGGATGGGCTGATTGGCATTGAAACAGGTTAAATTTGCTTTTTATAAAATATGTTCTGCGACGAATTTCTGCTAGAAAAGCCCCAAATTATTTTGTTTTGTCGTAAGAACCGTCACAGTTATATGAAAGCGGTTTATTTGTAGCATGATTTGAAGTCCAAATTTTGGAATTGCATCCACTCTCAAATATTTAGTTAACAATACACTAGTTACGCATTGGTTGAATGTAGTTGCCCTGGATTTACATCATGTTATAAAATAAATTTACATTTTGACTACTTTTAACACTGCAAGGCCATCTATGTTTGTCCGTTGGTGTGGATTAAAAAAATCATTTTAGGATATATGCAAGTATGTAATTTAATTTGTTAATAATCATCGTTTCATATAAATTCGTTTCGCCTTCTACACATGAATCAAGGGAACTAATCTATACGCAGCATGCCATATCCTAAATGTATCGTATTGTTAAAAGTTTACGCATATTTCCGTATGCATATCGTCTTTTCATGTTTTAGATATGAACGAGTCAGTGTCCTGAAAATACTTTTCCATAAACGACAGTTTTGGGGAAGCCAGATGTTGTTTGCTCGTCAATAGTTCAATTACGTAACATTTCGCAAGAATGTCCAAGTAACCAGAATAATATTTACGGCGTATCCGAATATGTTGGTGAAATAGTTAGTTGTTGTGTCATGTTCAAACCGAGCAGATCCATAATAAAATGTAACCGGTCTCTGAGCCAGTAGCTTCCTTCTGCAGCTTTTATTCCTACCTCCACGAAGAAATCCCAGATCCGAAACACTGTCCCAAAATATCAGCATTTTCCTTGGCCACGATACCGTCAACAACCACACACTATACTCATTGCACCCTACCACATTCGGTACCGTCTGCAGAAGAGCAAAATAAATAAAAAATGTGTCGAGTACAATAAAAATGTAGACTTCCACTGGGAGTATTTTCCATCCAACACAAATGATCCAGGCGCCGAGTACCCCCAATACAAAGCCACATCCCATCATGAACGCAGCAACATTTCTCATTGCCTCCATCCCAAACTGACTAATGCATTGTAGCTGTACGTATAACCTTAACGAGTAATCACTTAGTTGATTTGTGCCGAGTCTACGCAGACAACTTGCGTAAATGTTGAACATTGATACGGTCGGGAGCAGGAAAATTGTATGACATTTAACTGTTTCAAATATACACAACTGCGTGAAATCGTATCTACATATGAAGCAGAGGAAAGGGTACTGGGTGAATAGCGAGCAATTCCCAAATATGACATAAACGGGATCCAGTTTTACTAAGATGAGCAATATCGGAAACGTTGTGGCTATCAAAAATTCCGTAACCACCAGGCCATTAATCAGCAGTCCAAAAATGTCAACGGATGGATCCCTTCTTAACAGCTTCTTAATCTCTTAAGTTTAAGATTAAACATATAATTAGTAAATTATGCGACGTTATTTAAAATTCGTTATGGATCTAATATACCGTAATATACGAGACGTCCGATCGGCTCGTTAAGGGCGAAACCATTGTCTAGTTTGTCTAGTCTGAGCCTCCTGTCGTATAACAATATGGTGTTGTACCAATATGTAATCGCAGCTCCATCGTGCATCAAAAGACAATTGATGCCTATCGTCAGAATGCATGTTGCAGACACCATTACGTTGAATACTGCCACGTGCAAAGGTACTGATAAAGCCGTTGGAATGACACCAATATATGCCAGTGGTATGAGGGCGCTTAGAAGGAACATAATGATGACAGAAGTGAAAGCAGTGTAAAAGGAGATTAGTTTCGTCGGATGTCTCTCCACCACAAGCCGCTCTTGTTTTAAATCAAACTTTAATATGTGCCGATACAAATGCTTACACAGCAGAGTTTCGTTTAGTTGGTAGGCCTTCCATAGTAATGGTGTCGCCATGTTTTAAGACCGCTTGATGTTTTTTTTGTTAAATAAAATATACCATCCGTTTAGTTTTTTCAAAAGGAGAGCTTCTGAGTTACATTTGATAATGGCAATGTTTTACAGCATTCAACGTTTTAACTAATACGTTCGTAATCAATACTAATTTATGCAGTCACGTTGATGATATGGTAATAACCGGAAGCAAATATGTATTTTGTGCTGATGACCATCAACAATCGCTTCCGCATTACCTTGTATTACTTATTTCCGTCTTGGTGATTCATAAGCTTCCGGCAACTTACGTTCTTAATGTTCAGTAATACCACACCTAAATTATTTCGTCGCATTGAGGACGGAATCAATGCATGAATTTTCTCTGCAATTTAGACTTAAATCGGGTAATTTAGTACGGAATTGTGCCATTATTTAGCATAAGTTTTTTGTAGCAATAGGTGTCCCTGTTCTCTATCAGAATTGTCAAATAGTGTTCTATATTATATGTCTATTTCCAAGCATTGCTGCATTCAACTGCAGCATAACCGACATGTTATCGGACTGCCGCTACCGATGATACTTCTAGTCGCACTAACGTGGCAAGCATGGATCTCCTCGGATTCTCTGCGATTGAATGCGTTTCCGGACTACCGCACCAGAGAAAATATGGGATACATATACTGGGCATCCAATACGTTCATGCGATGGGCACTGACTCTCTTTGGAAACTACTCACGGAAAAATTTCGTAGATGAGCGAATAAGGATATACGACTTGGATGTGCATCGTCGACCAAAATCCTTCACTACGAGCAATGTTGTTTCCGGCGCTGCGTCTAATTTCATTTTCCTTGCGATTTGGGTAATTGCAAATGCTCGGGCTTATGCAATTTTGAAGGCATTGAAGTGTTGGTTTGATCGGAATTCCGTGGCAATCAGTTTATTACGGAACACCACAGCGAATATTGAGATAGAGTCAAAGAGTTAATTTGAGGTTTATGAAGCTTGCTGTCGAATACAGTGAACTTGAAGAGATCATATGTTCGATTTAGGTGGGCATATGTGTGCAGTTAACAGGATTATCGATTGTTATGATGATGAGGACTGCATTTTTCTGTTTCAATGCCTTCATAATTCACTACTTCCGACGCCGGGTGCAAATAATTGCCTACGAACAGCAAGGAAATCCGCAGTTATACCATTTACGTGGTTACGTAATTATTAACGGCACGGAAATTAAATACATACATGCTAATTGTAAGGGTATATGCTGCACAGGAAATCGAATATAATATTTTCTGAAAACAGTACCACGTAAATGCTTGCATGGAATATAATATTGGGAGAATTGCGGAAAAGAAATTTCATTTCAGTTCACATGGATGTATGGAATGGTCGAGCCACCAACCTTCATATTTGTCATGACCTTGATAGTTGACGCACATCCTTTACCGGTTAGCATAAAATTGACTCGTTTGTAATGCTTGCGTTCATAGACATCTGCACAAACTAAGTTAGAAGTATCAATCCATACAAAATGGCGACGCCGTCGCTATTTAAAGCGTACCAACTAAACAAAATGCTTTTGACCAAGTATTTATACCCCCACAAGATGCAGTTTGACTTGGACAGTGAACGCCTTGGAATTGAAGGAAATCACAGTACACTCATTCCGTTCTACACTGTCTTCACGTCGGTCATTATAATGTTCGGACTTTGCACTTATGGACCAATTTCATACATTGGCATCTTTCCCTCTGATTTATCCATACCACCGTACATGGCTATAATACAATTTATGTTTTCCGCCACTTGTTTTTTGGCATTCGGATTGGACTATCTTCTGATACGTGATGGCGACGCTCCAACACACTGGTACAACATGATATTGATATACAACCGTAAACTACGACGAGATCGCAGCGACGTTGGCTACGCTATCCCTCTAGAGTTTGGAAATCTCTTACGTCAAGGTGCCCAAAAGAAATATTCATTCTTATAATATAGATGTAAATGTTAAAGTATTTGAATTTGTGCGTCATTTTAGAATTGTGAAATCTATGTAGAGGAGATCCGTCAGCAGATGTATTGGGATTACTCATAAATGGCCTTGTGGTTTCACAATTTGCATTGGCAACTGGATTTCCCATATTGTTTGTAATAGTGCGGCTGGATCCCGTTCATGTAATATTTGTACAATATTGGCTATTTGAACAGTATCCATATGCAACATTCGCATGTTGATATGTCTTCATGCAATTATGCGTATTTGAAATGATCAAATCTATAACAATCCTGCTCATTCCATCCGTCTCAATCTTCAACATTTACTCGAGCTGCCTACGAAAAATCAGTAAATGTCCTCTACACATCCACTGGCTCCGACTATATGCGCAATTACAGTGTATAAACCAACATGGTATATAAACATTGCGATATTTCGCTGCTTTGTTTATGAAATGTGGCTTTGTGTTGGGAGCGCTCGGTTCATGGATAACTTGCGTCGGATGGAAAATTCTTACCACGGAAATGTATGTAATTGGGGTGCTCGTTACATTTGCAACATATTTTGGTATTCAGCAGACGTTACCCAAAGGCGTCAGATGTAACGAATATAGTTTATGGCTGTTGAGAATATACTGGCCAAGAAAAATACTAAAACGTTTGCAGATTTTATTCCTTGTCAATGGACATAGGTTTAATGTTTGGAGAAGACAACTGCGAGCTCAGAGACCTATTGCGTGTTATTATGGATCTGCCAGATTTGACCACGATAAACTCAATAAACAATGCCAAATTCAATAAACCAAGAATAACTAGGACGGGTGTAAACCGTAATTACAAAATTACCGGAAGTCTATTGTGTGCGCATGTGAGTTCTAAAGCTCATATTTCATCTTCCCAGTTGTTAATCTTGAACTTATCTGACAATTCAGTTTTTAACCTTAGTCCACCCAAACCATTCCTGGACCACCGCTCCTACAGGTGTGAAAATTGAAACATGGTGCGATATATAAAATGATCAGAATAAAATTCCCTATCTGATAAGCCAATACAAATTTTTACCCATAAGGTTGCCTGGGGGACCTTTACTTTGGGGAAGCGAATGGCGGCTTTGACGCCGATCATATTTTAATATGGCCAGGCAGCCTTCGACGGAAATACGAAGGCTTTATACTTTGGGAATATAATGGAATACGCTGAAAATCTAATTTTGTTCACCCTGTAAATGTTGTAGTAATGGAATATAAATTCAAAAATACAGTTTGCAATTGTCCCAGTAATTTTCAGTAATTGGGCAACATGTCCGGCTTATATTTTTTGATATGGTAGGAAGAATTACATTTTCACTTCAAAATGAGTTTTTTTTCGAACTATCATTTGGAAATGGTACATCCGTTTCACAAGCTTAAACATCCGTATTTCGTTTTTGCAGAACTTTTCGAAACATAATTTAACGAGAAACGACTTCCGTAATTACGTATAGCGGGTAATCAAAAGTCTCGGGAAGGTCGAGTTTCTCATGCAATCATTACCAAATATTCATACCGATTGAATAGACAATGTTTATCATCGGTATTTTCATTCTGCAAACAGCACGTTAAGGTTTTGAATCCATTACTTCGGACAGGGCCATAATTCGTTGCACAACAGTTATAAATTTCCTTAGCCATTTGCGATTCACACGATACTTTATGGTAGTTTTCCAGAACTGATTCAGCTACTGCTGATGGGTTAGAGTAATATTTTTCATTTGTCCTAAAAGGGATAATTTTCTTGATTCGTTGGATAAGATAAATCTACCTAATTACTTGAAAGTAGGTGCCTATTTAGATTATTAGTTACTATTAAAAAAGAAAAATATCGAACCGAAAACCTAATCGTTCCGATCCATGCCGTTTAATCTAAATTGTAATGTGATTGGTTTCCAATAGTTTTCGGAAAATTTCGCTCTTCGCGTTCCTCATGACTCAAAAGTAATTTCCAATAGTGTAATTGGATTCCATGAAACGCTAATCAAAGCAGCCGTAATTGCTTTAATTTAATGGGTAATCGTTTGACAATATTCTGACGTAAACCGTTAACTAAAACTAGATTGGTTGTGGAAGGAACAAAATCGTTTCAGCAAAATCGTCACATTCCTCTCAGTAGTTAGTTATTCCAGCTCAAATTCGCTCGCTCAAAAAAAACTCGCTAAGATTTTTAAGAAGCATGTTCAGCTCAAGATTTTACACCCTGTTTTCATGCATCATAAATTTCGGAAACCAGTTCGGCGCATACGTGTTCAGGTTCGACGAGAGTGAAAATATTCTGACAATAAACCGAGATCCAACAGTTATAAGACGAGTGCAACGAAACAGTCTGCTCGCCGGACTCTGGTTCGTGTTGGCCCTCGGAGTCGCAATCAGAAATCTTTTTGGCCAAGCAGTCGAAAAGATTCCAATGACTATACTCTATGCCTTAGCTCTAATGTTGTACGGCGCCGGATATATTCTTTCCCATCGAGCTCCGGAGGACATTGTTCAGTTGGTCAATGGCATTTTGATTCTATCCCGTCGCATTCAAGGTATGCCATGTAATTTAATTTGTACACCAGGTTTAACGTGCATTTAATATTATTACTTTCAT
Source organism: Sinella curviseta (assembly GCA_004115045.4). NCBI lineage: Eukaryota > Metazoa > Arthropoda > Collembola > Entomobryomorpha > Entomobryidae > Sinella > Sinella curviseta. The sequence continues at coordinate 48,056,945 of CM023202.3, read as the reverse complement.
TGTGTCTAGGAAACTTCATGACAAAATTTGCTTCGAAGGATTGCAAATTAAATCGGATTCTAGAGGCGGTGATACGTCTATTGGTCGCAACCAATGGACTTCTGGTATTGTTTGGAATTGCAATTTGCTTACACGGACCACGAGAAGGTCTGTTGCTCGGTGCTTTAATCCCAGAAAAGTACTTGTATTTTCCCGTTAAATGTATGCAAACATTTTATCACGGTTGCTTTTACTTCATATTTGAACTACTATTGACATCCATCTGCAGCATGTTCCTAATGTATTTATTTTTGTTTGCCATTGTATTTGCAAACGAACTCGGAATTGATTCGAGGAACAAAGTTTACTTAACGTCCGAAAGTTTCAGGGAAATACACAATTTGCAAATATATTTTAGGGCCTTCCAAATTCTACACGTATATGCAATGTGTGTATTCGGACCGTTCTTAATGACGTTTCATTTTTTGTTCACCATTTTCCCGGTGTATTGTAATTTTGTGCTACTTCGTCATTCTGAAGGTCAGCCAAATTTCCAGATCGTTGCAATATTGTTTTCAGGTTTTGGCATTTTTAGTTTCTGGGTATTTGTTCTGGAAATTGGCAAGTATTTATGGATTCGTCAATCAAAAATGTTTCACTCATGGGATGAATTCAATTTGAACAGAAATGCAACTGACAGGAAGATAATTCGGAAATTCCGGAAATGTTGTAGAATGATTTTGATATGTCACGGAAATACATTTGTACTAGGGCGACTGACGCAGTTTAATTATGTCAAAAGTGTAATTGTATTGACGTGCAAAATTTTGATAGCTGGACGGAATTAATTTCTCCATAGTAATGAATGTCCATTGATCTGTAAAATTTGTGTTTGTTAGATTTGATGACTTCCATGATTATACATGAAATTTTTGAGTCTGAAATAAGTTCATATGGAACTGTATGCAACGTTCGTATTATAAGTGGGTAATGATCATAGGGTCGTACGCAGTAAGCCATTGCTTCAAAAAACGGGAAATGTCAGCTATATTCAGTTTACTGCGTTCCTCATCAAATATCATCGGAAATCGAAATGTCATCTGGAAATTCCGGACGGAAACTTTCCATGTTTTCCTAAACAGATGCAAGGTCATACTGCCACAATTGTGATACACATTGTCAATTAAATTAAGTTATATCCCGTCACGTAATATTATTTAAGTATATTTAATTTAGTTTCTTGTTGCGTTCTTGGATCACATTATGAAATAGCATGCTTACCACAGTGTGTAATTCACATTCCTATTATTGACATACAAATCTTCATAAATAATAAATTTCTATAGTATCCTGGCTGTAAGTATCTTCCGCAAAACAGTGTTTTCGTAGAACTTCGTAGCATTTGGATATCACTATGTATTCTAGACTAATGTCTTGCTCATGTCATTAATAGTATATTCACAGTGTATTGAAAAATGTTCCAGAAATAGTTAGTTTTTGTTTCATGATCAAACCGAGCAGATCCATAGTAAAACGTGATGGGTCGCTGAGCATGCAGTTCCTTTCTCCTAACTCTTTGCTTCCAGCCGTCAGCAAAACCAAGATATCGGACGTTTTCCAGGAAACTCAAAATCTTTCTCGGCCAAGACACACGAAGTAGCCATGTGCTGTATTCATTGCAATTGGTTGTTTTCGGTACCGTCTGAAGTATGGTGAGGTATATTGCAAATGTTTCAATTACTGCTACGGCATACATTTCCGTCGGAAGAATTTTCCACCCAATGACAAAGAGCCAGGCGCCGATGACACCCAAAATGAATCCGATCCCCATTAAGAAAGCTGCTACATTTCTCATTGTTTCCATGCCGATTTGACTTATACATTGCAGCTGTACGTATAAGCGGAGTGTGTTTTCGTTCGGTATACCCAAATTAATTTGCCGAAGGCAACTTGAGAAAATGTGGAAAATCGATACAATTGGAAATAGAAACATGGCTTGGGATTTTACAAGTTCGAAAACGCATAATTGTATGAACCCATATCTACAAATGAATGATATGAAGGGATGATGAGTGAATATTGTGCAGGAACCAAAAATTACAAATATCGGATCCAATTTTATTAACACGACAATTATAGGAAATCCTATGCCCAATTCGAATTCCGAAATAACTAGACCAACAGCCATCAAACTCATCATATCGACTGAGGAGTCCCGTCTACACAGTTTTGTTACCTCTGCAAGTAAAATAAAATACAATAACCGGTAAAATAATTAGCTGTTAGGGAAGATTCCCAAAATTTCTTTTAGTACTCACCTTGAAACAGAACACTTGTAAATGATAAGTCTTTAGCATATCCAATGTCTCTGCTTTCTCGTCTAAGATTCCTGTCGTAAGCCAGTAGAATATTGTAGAAGTACGTCAATGTAGTCCCATCGCGAACCAGAAAGACGTTGATACCAATGGCGAGGAAACATGTTGCAGAAACCAAAATACTAAGGATTGTCAGATATAGTGGCATTGGTACATTAGCGCGAAAGACTCCCAAGTGTGCAAGAGGCAGATACATGGTTAAAAGGAGCATCCAAATAACTGATGCGAGAGCGCTGTAGTAAGGAATTAATTTCCTTGAATTTGGCTCAAGACAAAGTCGCTCATTGGCCAGATCAACATTCAGTTTCTGTCGATATAGTAGTGTAGACAAGAGTGTTTGGTTTAATTGATATGCCTTCCAGAGCAGTGGCGTCGCCATATTGTACGACTTTATGAGATCGGTGGGTTATTCGGTCTCTCAAATGTACTGCGAAATTGTTTCAGAATATATCTCTTCACGTCGTATACTTACAGCTCAAGTGTGAAAGGGGCGGTTATATTATATTACAATATTCTTCACTATTTGCCTTGTGGAAATGAGTTCTTATATGCCGCATATATATGATAATGTATGATGGAACAGAACAACATATTATAAAATATTCTCGTCTTTGCTTGACATTCAACGAGGCCAAATATAGTTTTGGTTACGAAGACCAATTTTGTTTTTTAATTTCGGCAATCTTTGGATCAATTCATTACATATTTTGAATTGGAAGCTACTGATGATTTTTGGAAGAATAAATGCTTTTATAACTATTCGATAATATCGACGAATTAACATGTTGGTTATGTACACCATAGTGCATTTTTACGTGTGGATTGTTTGTCACATCAAATGCAAACCATTTTTAATATAGACGCGAAAATTAACCTGAACATACATATGTCATTTGGTAGGGAAATGGCATTGAAGTTAGCACATTTTGTATACCGAGCCACAAGAAAGTAGCAATAAAATCGTATTGGGGCAAGTGATTTCAGCAATTTATGTGTTCCGTTTAGTTAAGAAAGTAATAATTTAAATGTGGTTTAATCGAAAGTTTAATTCGGGAATATTGAGTTTAGATAACTATATAATTAGCTTCGAAAATCCGATATAGCGCCATTACACTGTAGAATTGCCATCCGCCATTAAAACGTATGGGTATAATAATTGCATTGAATGGATTTACGGTGCCCGTTTATTCTAGTTAACTTACCATTAGAAGGAATGGTAAAATAAATCCATGTATCCATAAATATTCACGTATAGAGATTCCTTAACCACCTTTCCGTAGAAATGTCCAGGTAACCAGGATAACATTGACCGTGTACCCAAATGTATTGTAGAAATAATTAGGAGTTGTTTCCTTGTCAAATCGAGCAAAGCCATAATAAAACGTGATCGGTCTCTGAGCTCGTAGCAGTCTCCAAAAACAATTTTCGATTCTTGTGCCACCAACTTTTATTTCCGATAAATTGTCCTAACAAGTAAACACTTTAGTTGGCCATGATACTCCCAATAACCATGAACTATATTTGTTAGAGCTTATTATTTTAGGTAATGTCTTGTGAATACAGAAGAATATCACAAATGAATTGGGTACTGCCAAGACATACATTTCTGTTGGAAATATTTTCCATCCGACGCAAATCATCCAGGCGCCCAGAACACCCAAAACAAATCCACAGCATATCATGAATACAACCACGTTTTGAATTACTTCTAATCCAATTTGACTTGCAATCCAATGCATTGCAGCTCTGTATATAAACGTAATGAACGAGCATTTGGTGCGTGGCTGCCAATTATATTCAGAGAGCTTGAATAAATGTTGAAAACTGATATGATGGGAAGTAGAAACACGATCTCGGATTTTACCAATTCAAAAACGCAAAATTGAGTGAATGCGAATCTGAATACAAAGGTGGTGATCGGGAACTCAGTAACAACCCGACTTTGACCAAAGACTGTGAACACAGGATCCAGTTTTGCCAAAACAAAAAATATCGGAAATCCAATTGCCAATGCAAATTGGGATACTACAAAGTTAGTAATTTGTAAACCCAAATTATCCACGGTCGGATCCATTGCGGTTAGCTTTTTTAATTATGTATGGATATCAAGGTCAGTCGTAAGAAAATTATATCACTTTAGTTTAAAGAAAATATTAACATTTTGTTTTACCTCTGCATATAAGACCTCCAAAGGACAAATTGATGGCATATCCATTTGCACGTTGATCTCTTCGCAGCTACCTGTCATAAATCAATAGTATATTGTACCAATACGTGTATGCGGCGCCATCACGGATCGCAAAGTACTTTAAACCGATGGTCAAAAACCCGTAGCGGATACCATAACGTTAAGTATCGCCATGTGCAATGGTATTGATAAATCGGTTCGAATAATGCCAACATATGCAGCTGCTATGAATACACTAAACAACATCATGACAATGCCGGAGAGGAATGCAATGTAGAAAATAATCAGTTTCTTTGGATTTCGTTCCAGTAAAAGGCACTCATTCTTCAAGTCAATGTTCATTTTGTGTCGGTACATAAACTTGCACAATAGGTAATCGTTCAACTGGTACGCCATCCAAAGCAACGGTGTTGCCATATTTCAGAAATGGAATGATTCAAAAAGTTTCCAAAAAATGCATTTCAGTATACTATAAACAGAGAACAGGGTCACTGCTTTCTCTTGCTAGTTCATATTTAAGTTATAAGTGTCCCAATGGAAATTCAATCACCCACAGAATTTCATATCCGCAGCAGGGAATACTGTTGACTACACCCACATTGATAATTACAACGCACTGTCATACTGCATGAAATTACCCACTTCCTAAAGGTTACTAAAAATGCAGGAAACCCAAACATATATGCCATATAATACAGGATAACGGTCAATTCCAAAGCGTTTCCGATTGGACCATACACTTGTGCAGAAAATCACAATGTTGTGTGATGTGTACTATCATTGCAGGTTTGTCGCTTATTGGCAATCCAACCAAATATTTCATGCTACACCGGAAATGTATTATAAATGCATTCCATTGTTGATCTATGATTACCCTTTTGATTCTACAGACATATTATTTATGTCAGTCGGAAAACACGAATTTTGTCCTTGAGACATATATAAAGGACAAATATTTAGTCGATGTGAGTTTTTACAGCTGTCACTACAGAATCGACTATCTATGCAATCCAACGATCACATATGTGCTGACGGTAAATCTATCACTTAAAATTTAATGCTGCAAGTATATTGCGAAGTACATGAGAGGGAACGATTGGTACATAAATGGTTATTATGCGCGATAATGCTAAACTACCGATTGGCCTCTAGTTAATTTGTACTTTCCACGCGAGTGAACGAGCTCGAAAGACAGGTCCTCATATCACTTATTTTACTTTATTGCCTTTAATTCATCTTTTAATCACGACTATTAAATTGCAGCTTGAGCAGTCGTTCGTTGCGAGTACCACGATCAATTGGAAATGAATTTTAGATACAATTGGCTTGTTGTTAGTTTTTACCTGCAGTAGCGCAAGTCAGTTAAACATGATTGGTTAATGATCTCGAAATTGCACGAAACTATTATGTTCATGTGGCCCTGATTAGGAGTATTTATACTCAATTTCTGGAATCATAAAAAGATGCTCGAATTTCGCGTGTTACGAAACGTTATTTCCTCTCCAACACACAGCTATTGGTCATTGAGATAATTGTATATGCTCTATCTCGAGTTGTCATCATATGCGATTAGTAGATATATAATAATTGGCGTTATGCAGCCTGTCTGTGTTTCGGTATTATCGAATCAGTAAAAATATTTGTTTATGTGAGTAATACTTTCCAATCGACGTATTGAATTGACATGGGAAGAACACCTGAGGTATACCCGAATCACTTCCATAGTACATCTACATTTCTAATTTACCCCATTCCGGCGCAAATTAATTAGCATCCGTTCCTACATATTTTGACAATGGCTGTGCTGGAGAGTGAAAATATAACATCCGATTAATTTTCTGCAAATAACAGTGTTTTCAATTGCGATACAAGGCTTACTAAAATACTTTATGACTTTCAGGTGTATTAGAAAAGAAATGCATTGCAGCATACATTTTGGTTGCAACATTGCAAATGTATTACACACCATCCCCTATTAATGTGTAAATTGATTCGTCATAACATACTTAATTGGTTTCAATACGACGGAAATATCCATCTTAAATATGCATACATACCTCATGATATTTCATCCTGTGGAAATAAGTTGATGAGGTTACTACTTTTTAGAAACAGGTCTACTAGCCCCGAGAGCCGAAGTCATAACGCATTCGAGAAACCTGCAAGAAGAGTCAATAGTGCAAACGAGGTGCTTAAATATGATCGAAAAAGTTCCATTTTGGTTTTGTTCGAGTACTTTTCTGAGTAAGTCAGAGCAAACTGTTCTGCTCTCATATTTATTTCGCTGCTTTTATACGTTTCATGAGTGCACACACATCATCATTGTAATCATCGATGAACAACATTTCTACTGAATTTCGCCTCGAGAAAATTGGTCATTATTTCATCGAGCAATACACAAAATGATGGGTTCGCGAGCACAAAACTGCCCGAAATCTGGGAGCCATTTTTTGCATCGTAAAAAACGTAAATTTGCCATTTTATTGCGACAAATTAAGTGTAACTGACAATCTTTTGTAATTGAATTGATTTGAAAACTTTCCCAAACTTGTCGAAATTACGACGTTGCCTGCAACGCGTTCTTTTCAGCATAATCATATGCAGTCTCTTTTATTGAATTCTATTATACACTTCATGAATTACATTATAAATTCTTACATCACTAAGTGTGCTTCACCAATATGTACAGCAAGTAACTTCAGAGATCTGAGAAGCTTCAGAATTTATTACAAATATCTTATTTTCTGAATGACATCAAGGCTTTACAGGTCAATACAATCACATTTTTAACATAATTAAATTGCGTCATTCTTCCTAGCACCAGTGTATTTCCGTGACAAATCAAGACCATCTTGCAGCTCTTCTGAAACTTTCGCATTAATTTCATTTCCCTTTTACACCCGTTCCAATCATGCTTACTCCAAGAGTCAAACGATTTATTCTGGCACAACCACAAGTGTTTTCCAACTTGCAGAACAAGCATCCAGTACACCAATATGGCAACCAGACCAAGGATTGCGCCCAACTTGAAGAACAGCTCCATTTCAATCCAGAACCGAATTAGAAGCACATTACAAAATACCGGGAAAATAGTCAATAACGTGTGGAAGAGACTTAGAAATGGTCCAAAAAGTTCAATTGCACTTTGATTTAAAATCTGAAATGATCTGAACAGTAGTCGAATATTTTGTGGCTCTCGGAACACGTCGAACGTGATATATGCTTGCCTGGAATTGAACTGGAATTCATTAGTAAAAAACATTACCAGAAGGAAAAAATAAACTGTCACGAGACTGAATACTAAAGCTGTGTTAAGCTCCAAAATGAAAATCTGGTAGCCGTGAAAGCAAGCGATTAATAACCCGATCGGATACTGATTGAAATATGTTTCCGGCACCAGGCAACCAAAAAGTATGCCTTCGCGCGGACCGTGTAAAACAATCAGAAAAACAATGATGGTCATTGTGGTGCAAGCAGAGACGCAAGGAATAACTGTTCCATCCAGGAACAAGTTTCGGAGTCGGTACTTCGGGTTTTGGTTGTCGAGGAAGTTTTCTGAAATATTGAATGCATTTTTATTTTTTTGGAAAAATGTTTCTATGTCCTGACTTTTTAAGTAAAACGGGTCTTACTTTCTAGGTAACTCGAGAATGAAAACATCCGGTTTACCACAAGTGATACGTCGTGTGGGTACAAATGGGTTAGCATATATACAGCTCCAAAAATCAAAATGGAAAGTGTGTGACAAATTATAATTATCGTTTGGTTAAGTTTTGCGTGTTGTATGGCCAATATTGCTATCACAAGCGCGGTTACCAGCGACACCCCATTTATCCAGTTATTTAATCTCAACTTTCTTCTAAGTTTTCGACATTTCGAGAGAGACATGATACACGATATTGGATCAAATATATACTCAAACGCTCCGCGACTGCTGCCGAGCTGGATGACGACAGCGACAACCGAATAAAGTATTTTGTTGAACATATTCAGGGAATCCTTGGAGCCGATTTAGATTGACAGAAAACAGCTATACGTGATGTGAAAATGCAAACAAATGTTCTGCGTAGTTGGTGGACAAGATTGGCTCACGGAGCTAGTCTCACCTTCCTGTGCCCTTTGTTTTTTGTGTTTTTAATCATATCATAATTTGGTTATATTATCTCGAACAATACTGGCATTCAATTCCAAATGACATAACATTTTTATTGGACCCGTAACGGATTTTTTTGTGTTTTCAGCGGACAAGTACTGTTGCGCAATCTACACGCTTAATAATGATTTTTGAACCGTTTAGTATGCACTTAATGCTGCTGACAACGAAAATAATAGCCGTCTTTGCACATGTTGTCATGTACTGTCGTCCGTAATATGCTGACAATAAACATAAATTTTCGAGGGAACATGTTAGGGTCACGAAATTGAACCAAAAACACGCGGAACATAATTGCTGCCGTTTATATATAACAATAGCATTCCGTAATTATTTATAAAAACTTGAAGCAATGCAATTGTTTTTGTTTCGAATTCGGAAAGTTTAATGTTTCACCAGGCTCAAAATTACGTGCTATTGAATATGTGCTTGCCATTACATATTCCAGGAATAGTCGAGTTGCTTACGAATATGATGGGCGGATTGGCAGAGCCGACGTAATTTTGAAGTTTGAAGGCATTAAACATTGATTAAATTTCCATTTTATAGAATATGTTGCTCCGGCGAATTCATCCGCGCCAAGTCGCAAATTTGTTTGCTTTGTCGTAACAACTGGAACAGTTATTAGAAACCGGTTTCCATTTAGTTCTATTTGAATTCCAAACGTTGACTTTGTATTTGTACCATATTTGTTTGGCACTACCTTTATTTGACAATATTACATTTTGGTTGAATGTAATTGTACCTGATTTACGTCATTCTAAAATAAATTGATATTATAATTATTTTTTAAGATTGATTACAAAAGGACAACAATAATGTTTTCTAGAATTATTACTATTTACAAGCAAAGTAACGCAACAGCCCCCTCGATTGAGAGCACAGTTATTACACTACCAGAACATGTAGGTCCACGGACTGGGGGCCGTATTCCTCATGTGCGGTTCTTTGCATAGCAAACAATGTATTTGAAACGCTACGTTTCCATCGATTATGCGCTGATGAAACATATGGCCAATTGTACTGGACTGCAACGTACATTTTCCTTACCACCTTCAATGATTTGTAAACACACTATTACTAATTTTGCTCTCATCAAGATGCAATTTCATGAACGTACGGATGATGATTGTATTTTTGTGTTGGAATGCTTTTGGAATTAACCATTTCCGATGCCGAATGTAATCATTACCTATGAACACGGATGATATACACAGTTCTAGCATATACGTAGTTACGTGATTATTAACAGGAAGGAAATGACATATTATAAGCTACACAGGAAAACGCAAATAATATGTGCTGAAGACAGCAGGTTAATGCTGGCATGGAATGTAGAATTTGGAGAATTGCGGAAATGAAATTCCATTTCAGTTCATATAGAGGTTTTAGAAGAATCGAGCCACCAACCTTCATCTTCGTCATGACCTTGATACTTGACGCACATTATTTAGCGCCTAGCATAAAATTTATTCGTTTGTAATGCTTGCTGGTATAAACGTATGCACAAATTAAATTTGAAATATCAATCAATACAAAATGGCGACGCCGTTGTTATTTAAGGCTTACCAACTAAACGAAATACTTTTGACCAAGTATTTATACCAGCATAAAATGTGGTTTGACTTGAACAGAGAATGCATCGGAATTGAAGCAAATCACAGGACACTTATTCCGTTCTACATTGCCTTCACGTCCGTCATTATAATGTTTCTACTTTGCTCATATGTACCACTTGCATACATTGGAATGTTTCCGTCTGATTTATCAATACCTCCGTACATGGGAATAGTACAAGTTATGTTTTCCGCGACTTGTTTTTTGTCTTTTGGATTGGACTATCTTCTGATACTTGAGGGTGATACTTTAGCACACTGGTACAACTTGATATTGATGTTCGACCGGAAACTACGACGAGACCAGAGGGATGTTGGCTACGCCATCCATCTAGAGTTTGGAAATCTTTTGCGACAAGGTACCCTTGAGAAATGAGCAGCTTTATAATATAAACGAATGTATTTTAATATTTTAATTTATGTTTCATGTAGAATTGAGAAATCTATTCAGAGGATATCCGTCAGCCGATGTTTTGGGAATACTTATAAATGGCCTTGTGGTTTCACAATTTGCCTTGGCAACTGGACTTCCTATATTGTTTGTAATAGTACAGTTGGATCCCGTGTATGCAATATTTGCAAAATCTTGGGTGTTTACCCAATATCCGTATGCAACATTTGTTTGTAGATATGTCTTCATGCAACTATGCGTATTTGAAATGATCAAATCCATAACCATCCTGCTTCTTCCTTCCGTCTCAATCTTCAACATTTACTCGAGCTGCATACGCAAAATCAGCAAATGCCCTCTACATGTCCACTGGCTCCGATTATATGCGCAACTGCAGTGCATCAACCAACATGGTATGGAAGCAATGCGAGATTTCGCTGCTTTGCTAATGGGATGCGGATTTGTGTTGGGCGCGCTAGGCTCATGGATAACATGCGTCGGATGGAAAATTCTTTCCACGGAAACGTATGTAATTGGAGTTCTCGTCACACTTGCAACATATTTTGGTATTCAACAGACGCTACCAATAATTGTCAGCTGTAACGAATATAGTGTGTGGTTGCTGAAAATACACTGGCCAAGGAAAATATTGAAGCGTCTGAAAATTTTATTTGTTGTGAATGGACATAGGTTTAATCTTTGGAGACGGCAACTGCGAGCTCAGAGACCTGTTACGTTTTACTATGGATCTGCCAGATTTGACCACGATACAAAGTTAAACTATTTCTATAATATGTTTATATACACTGTGAATGTTATATTAGTAACGTAAATATGGACTGTTTAGGTCTATTTATCCACCTACGACATCAGTGATTTTGAAAACCTTCCTATCGATCCTATCGAATTTTGATTTGTATTGCAAATTTACTGGTCTTGAGAAAAATAACAAAACACTGATGTCATTGCACTTTGTTTTCTTTCGAGAAATAGTAACGCTGGCGTTAACCATACAGACATGTAACTGGATCTGATGGCAGAAGACTCGGACTAGGAATAACGGAGGAACGCTCGTTCGACACTACGCTGAGGATATTCTCAGCTTCCAGCATAAGGTATATTGTGCAGTCGAACGGGGGAAGGAGCTGGCGATCCGACCTCTAGACAACACAGATACAACGGGCGGATTTGATTCGTTGCTAGAAATAATAAAGGTGGACATGTGTTTCTGGGTGCCCCATTGTAGGTAGCGTTGTAGTATATGCTGTAAAATTGAAATTGATTAGAATAAATAGTATACGAACCATATTGTTTTTACTATACACAATTTCCTTGGGGCGGAGTATAATGTTGCCAGTCATCATCTGTCCTGCAATATTGTGCGGTCTTTTCTTCATTGATGGCGTTACTACGCGTTGCTAAATTGTGCCGAACAGTTGTGTTGTATATTCATTAATATAGTGTTGGATTGGGTTTTCTGTTCTGTGGAGAATGCATATTGAGTTTCTTCTCTATGTTCATTTTCTTTGCATTTTTGTATGGTGGTTTTTTTACTTTTCTAAGATGCCTTTTAGAAACACAGTGACGGTGCTTGGTGCCAACTGTTCCAAAATATACTCTGAATCTTATGACTTGCGGGTGTGATAGTAAGCTTGGAACAATCACCAAATTCTTTCCAGTGGACGTAAATGCCGGAAATGAAGAGGGCAAGACGACGGCAGTTACAACAATAATGAACAGGCTGTTTATGTACTCTAATTGACAATTAACTTGTAATTTAACATGACTTTTGCTAATTGGCAGTTGATTGTGCTGACGAACTAAACTGCTGACTTCTTGAACCGATGAGAAATGCACACATGGTCTTGAACGTTACGTATCGGATTCACCACGCTGTCTACTACACCTTTCCCTAATAATGTCCCTTAGACCATTTACGCTGTTTTGACGGATTATATTTACTTAATATTTGCACGTGTAACCCAAAAACTACATGGTCGCTCGTCGCTACGCTCTTCATCTCGGCACCAATTGCATCGGCCATATTCACCATCCCATTAAAATCCTCCTACGATGACTCATTTTTAGTTGCTTTCTTGACATCCAACGTCAGTGGGGATCACCTGCTACTGGGCAAACGAGTGAGTTACAAATCTCCTCAGAGGTGTATGGATCATCTACATTTATTATAAATCTGATCTCTACCATTACCCGTAAAACCGTCAGCAGTATGCAGCTATTTGTCGGACATTGTGATCACTCGTGCACCCACTATTATCTGAGATTTCCTCAAATCATATGAGTAACTCGTAGGGATCATGTACTCCATCTCCGGTGAAGACGTCCGGTTTTATGCCGTGCAACCTTCGGGTGTGGAATTTTTAACCACTTTTACAATAAAGAAATGTCTTTAGTATAGTTAGTTATTGTCCTTACCTATTCAAAATCTAAATTCTAAACAAAATGGTACCTAGTATTTTGTCCACAATGCTTGAATTGTGTCTACTAATATGTACGCTCTTATGGTCGTTTCTTGGTTTTTAAAAAATACATATATCACCATTTTTGTTCAATGCTATTTTTTCTACTTAAGGCAGCTTAATTTCTTCCAGCGAATCATTTATCTTGACTGTACAAATATTATCCATAGGTTTTTTCCTAAATTAGATACACTCCGTTAGCAACGTAATAAGCACATTTTACGACGTGTTTTCCCATAGCGTTAGTGAACGAAATGGCTTTTGTTTTATATTACGTAATATTTTACGAAAAATTTAGACAGTGTGACATATATTCCAGTCAATATAATTTTGTGTATTTCTTATACTTTACTCATAATATGTTCAAATACATGTTCCGTTTTAGGTTCGGCCAGTGACATGACGGAAATCCTCATATAGGTTCAATTTACAAATAAAACTCTGTTTAAACTTTCAGCTAACTATTAAGAAAGTGTTTCTAAAATATTGCGTCTGTGCTGTGCTAACGAATAGTTGGCTAAAGCTGGCGTAATTAGAAATAAATCAACCCTTAAAACCTGCAACAATTGCTCAGTCAGGCAGATCGTACACTTGATGTTGAGTATGGTCAGATTATTGTACGTGCACTTGCACTTGAACTTGTCAAACAACTATGTAAGAAATGCAAGAAAAACGACATTAGTAGAAAATACAAGGAAATGAGATTCCAGTGAGAGACCAGTTATTTTCTGCTCCTGAATAGTAAAACTTGAATGAATTTTATTTTCGCGAAAGCAATATGATTAATATCACAATTGAATTGAACTACAATTACGAAGAATTAAAAGTAAGATAAGGTGTCACGGATGACAAACCGCTGACGTAAGCAATGGTATTGTTATACATCTTGTTACAGTATTACGTAATCCCCCAATACTAACTAGAAACTAGAAATAACAAAAGAGTAAAGTAAATGATAACCCTTGATGCTTGTCAATTGGTTTGCGATTTGCAAACTACAACAACAAATTATTATTTGCTGTCCTGGATCTGGAAAAGATTCAAGACCATATAAGGTAATAATTGGGTAAGCAGGACGCTTTGTGCGTCAATTATTGAAAAGGAATGAAAGCGAAAAACATCTATTTCGTCAATCACAACGTAAAGAATAGAAAAATATATAGTATCTTGCTCTCATGATGTGTGACAAATCAATACTGCGACGACGGGCGTGATGACTGTTATATATTATAATTTATTGATTTCATTTCATTAAAATCTCATCAAGTTTTTTAAAGAAATGTAGTTGATGATGATGATGATTAGGAAAAAGAAGCGAAAGAGGAAGGAGAATACGTTTTTGAAGAAGCAATGGAATTTGAGAGAGGAGGAAAACTGAGAGGGGGATGGAAATATTTTTAGGAAAAGAGAGAAGGAAATATTTTTTGAGAGAGAAAAGAGATTTGTTTTGAGAGAGAGAGAAGATATATTTTGTTTCTTGTTTTTCATGGTTAAGAAAAATGGTATATTTTTCTGTCGTATTCTGTCCGTCCACTTTGTGACCTTTTTGACAAAAATTTGTGCAAATACAGAATTATACACTTGTCCCTTTTTACATTAAAAGCCCTTAAGCATTAAGGGTTAAGGGATAAGTGCTGTCAATATTATTTTGGAGAAAACGGGATTTTTAAGAAAACCCTATTCCTTCTATATTGAAGGAAGTCTGATAATGATACAGATTTTTCATGTTCTTTTTAAATGAGATGACAACAAATGCATGTAAAGTTTTATTTCTGAAATATTTTGCTGGGTGGATTGGATAAAATTAGGATTGTGTGGTGGATATGGAAAGAAGGAACGATGACTTGAAGAGCAGAGGGATGGGGTACGTGTGTGTACTTGGTTGTATGTGTATATGTGTCCTTAGGTATGGTATTAGGTTAAGGCTAGTTGTAAGTAGTAATATAGACTGTGGAAAAAGAAGGTAGTAGAGTGGAGAGATCATCATTCCCTCCTCAACTCTTGACCGCTCTCGACTTTTCTTGAGTTGCATGACGAATTATTGGAGATCCTACTCCTTTCTCGTTAAGCACATAAAACGTCTTCTTCGACACAGAGGTGAAATACATACAAAATACATTACACTTAAACCTAATAGTCTTTAGATACAGATTTTTTTTCTTAGATTCTTTTTCCTTTGGTTAGAATATTTTTTTTAGAAATTCTTGAAATTCAGAATATTATTAAAAATAGTAGTAGTACCAGTATATAAATTTGTTGACGATGTACTAAGGTAATCAAAGTAATATAAGATTATGAAAATCTTTTATCTTATCAATCAAACTCGAAAGGTTTCTTCGCTCTAAAATTTCTTTTTGTTGCATAAAATTTCTTAAGGACAAGGAAGGTGGTTTCTTAGAAGGAAGAAGGGAAGACGATTTAGCTAATTTCTAACCCAGCTAATCTCCACATACTACCTCCAAATCCCTCCATCACCAATAGAGATAGTTAATACTATAACAATAATGAAAATGTAATGAAGACGATGATGCATGACGAATTGCAACCATTAAAATGACTTCAATAATTTTCTTCATTTTCATTGGCCTCCCCCATTTCCGAGGAGCCTTAAAACTGCTATTCGCAATTAAGCAACTTAAGCAAATGTCGTTATATAATCAGGACTCATTTATGTACATACATTTATAAAAAGCTGTTGTTGTTTTTAATCCGTATCAAGATTTGCCAAGGTAAATGTATTTATTCCTTTAACTAATAACTGCCAATAATTCTTTCTGTTTTCTTTCTGCGCCACCCCACATCAACTTTACCTTTGCATAAAATTTGACTTATCACTTCTTAAAAATTAGAAGTAATACTTAGATCATGAAAAGATTTTTTAAATTGTTTTTCTCCTTTCGTGGGGATAACAATTGCTCACCTTACTCTTCAGTTTACATTCACCAACCGACTCGATTTCGTCCTCCGCACTTTTATTTTGTTCTAAACCAAACCTTTTACAATTCAAGGAATTTGGAGACCAAATAGGTGCAAAACTATTAGCTATAAGTGGCATACTAACATTGTGATAATGTGCTGGCTAGTTTTGCTGGACGTCCGTTTTGTTTAGAACATCAACTGCAAGCCCATGGTAGTTAATATTATCATGAAAATAAATGTGTTGAAAGGTAGTAAAAGGAGACTGAATTTCGCGCATACTGCATGTAATAAACAGCAATGCAATCAGTTTAGGAGAAACGGTGTTAACAGTTTTTTATATTACGATTGATTTAGAAAATATGTTGAACGTGGTTCTATTGAAAATAACTTGTAGAAATAATTAGTTAGATTAACCTGTAATCAATTTATTTTTAAAAGCCAACCTAACGCTATTGCATTACAGTACTACAAGGCGGCATTAATATAATAGAATAGAATAAAAAAATTGTCAATTATGGAATTAGAGTTCACGACACTATTAGGCACAATAATTCGGATCGATTAATTGGAATGTAGCATATAAATCGATTAATGTGGCATAAGCGTGTTCATCCATTCAGAGATGCATTAACCGTCATTTCGTAAAAAGGTCCATGTCACCAGGATGATATTCACTGTGTATCCAAATATATTATATAAATAGTTGGTTGCTGTAGCACTGTCAAATCGAGCAACGCCGTAATAAAACGTGATCGGTCTCTGAGCTCGCAGTAGTCTCCATAAAGTTTGTTCGACTCTTCTTTCACCAACTTTTATATCTGCCAAATTGTCCCAACAAGTAAACACCTTTCTTGGCCATGACACTCCTAATAACCATGAACTGTATTTGTTAGAGCTTATGATTTTAGGTAACGTTTTGTGAATGCAGAAGAATATCAAAAATGTATTTGGCACTGCCAAAGCATACATTGCAGTTGGAAATATTTTCCATCCGACGCAGAGCATCCAGGCACCGAGCACCCCCAAAACAAATCCGCAGCACATCATGAATGCCCCAACATTTCTAATTACCTCCATCCCAATTTGACTGATGCATTGTAGCTCCACATACAAACGCATTGAACGAGAATTTGGTGGGTTGCGGCCAATTATATTAAGGCACGACGAGTAAATGTTGAAAACGGAAATGATGGGAAGCAGAAACATGATTTGTGATTTTACTAGTTCGAATACACAAAGTTGAGTGAATACGAATCTGACGAGAAAAGTTGTTAACGGGAACTCGTTAAAAATCCAACTTTCTCCAAACATTGTAAACACGGGATCCAATTTCGCTAAGACAAAGAATATCGGAAATCCAATCGCGAGGGCGAATTGGGACACTACGAAATTATTAATTTGTAAACCCAAATTGTCCACCGACGGATCTCCTGTGATTTGCTTTTTCAATTCTGTACAGATTTCAAAGGCAAACTCTAGTCAACAATATAAGTTTACTCATAATCAAAAATTAACCTCTTCGCATACCTTTGAATACAAGACTCCCAAAGGACAAGTTGATGCTGTATCCTTTTTCCCGTTGATCTCGTCTGAGTTTCCGATCATAAATCAATAATATATTATACCAAAACGTGTAAGCGGTGCCGTCACGAATCGCAAGGTAGTTTAAACCAATGGTCAAAAAACAGGTTGCCGATATCATAACGTTGAGTATTGCCATGTACAAAGGTATTTCTAAATTGGTATGGATAAAGCCAATGTACGCAGCTGGTATAAATAAACTACACATTATCATAATGACAACGGAGGCAAATGCAAGGTAGAATGGAATTAGCTTCTTCGAATTTCGTTCTAGTACAATGCATTCATTCTCCAAATCAATGTTCATTTTGTGTCGGTATAGAAACTTGCACAATAAGGAATCGTTCAACTGGTAAGCCTTCCAAAGCAACGGAGTCGCCATGTTGCAGGGATGGAATGATTCTAAAAGTTTTATAAGAAAATGTATTTCGGCTTCCGTTACCTGACTAACTACTGTGTAGTTTAAGTAATTGCTGAGCTCGTCTAAGGTTTCAGGAATACGAAGAAATTAAGCACGTCAAATATAACTATTAACTGGTTACGAGATGATTAAAGTAGTTGTCCTCCAATGAAATCTGCACGATATTTACTGCAATGCACGCAATACTACCTGACATTCTGTTTGTACAAGCCATTCGTGCACACCTAGCATATATCCGTTGTTTTCTTTTGTTAGTACGTCAGTGAGCTAATGGTGTCCCGATGGAAATCGTCCAAAGAAAATCATATCCGCCGGGGATATCGTTTCCCGCTCCCACACCGTGAATTAGAACACATTACCATACAATATACAACAATCAACCTCCGAATTTTTATTAAAAATGCAGGAAGTCGCAACAAATATTGCAGAGTAACGGTGGTCGATTCTAAAGCGTTTCCGATTTGGCAATACAATTATGGCGTTGTTGCAAACGCATTGCAATCTAACCGAATATTACGTGCTGCACCGGATATATCCAATCAATGTATTTGTAAATTGGCATGTACTTAAGCGTTTGGTTCTAGAGACACACAATATATGTCTATGGGAAAACTCCAATTTTGTCCGTGAGAGAAATCTAAAGGACAACGAGCCAATCGTTATGGGTTTTTACAACTGCCACTTGGGCAACGATCGTCACCTTGCTGACGGTATTTCTATTATTTAGCGTTGAATGCTGTAATGGCATTGCAAATTACATGACTGGGTCTGGGCTGAACATAAATGGGTAATGCGAGGCATTATAGAAACCACCAATTTGCTTCTAATTAGATTGTACTTTCCATACGAAATATTGAGTTCGAAGGCCATATGTCGTCATTGCGCTGAGTTTACTTTATTTAATTTAATTTTTATTGTAAGGGCGAGTATTAAAATTTAATTTGAATAGTCGTACATCATTACAACGTACACATTGAAATGCATTTTAGAGACAATTGACATGTTGTTAGTTTCATCGTAGAATGATACCAGCCCGTTAAGATATGACGGGTTAATGAGCTTAAAATTGCATGTAACGATTGGGTTAATTTTCCTTCACTATGATGGATGATCGTCATTTTTTAATCAAGATAATTACTGGCATTTCATGTAGTGTGAGCGTTAGTATGCAGTCAAATAAAATCTCTTTCCGCGGACCGTTCAAAACCGTGCAGTGTTTATCCAGTTCTTGATTTCTAGCATTCTGTGAGTTTTGGACAATTTGAGCTTCAAATTGGTCGCGATTACTGATTAAATATATAGTTCAAATCTCAGAGGCTTCTACCAAACTAGATTATCTGGCAGACAACCGAATACATCATTTTGCTAAACGTTTCCAGAAGAATGTAGAAACATTTTGAGCTTAAACAAGATATTCGGCTGTGCTGGAACCGAAACAAATAATCTGCGTAGTTACTAAGCAAAATATGTGCTCATCGATCGACCATTCAATTTTTTTATATTTGCACGTTTTTAAGATTGGCACGCTTTAACTTACATGTCACACTTGTTAAAGTAACTTTCATAATTATGTCGCAAAATTTCCCACGAAATATGATGCTTCTGGGATAATGTAACACACATTTTGGTCCCGATTATTAAATGGAATCGCAATCTGAAATAAAGCCATTTACCACTGTGTATAATTTACTAATGACCAACGAACAAAATTTTCTGGGATCATGTTCCTGGCACAAAATTGAAAACTAACCAAATGAAATCGCCTGCATTTATTCCAAATAACTGCATTCCGGCAACATTTTTAAATAGTATGACGCGAGTAACATGTTTGGTCTGCTTTTCCGAATATTTATATACTGCGTAAGACACGAAATTACATATTATGTGGCCATCTGATTTTTTATGGAGTTCCGACAAAAATAGCTCCGCATCAGGAATTGTTTTTTGACGCTGCAACTGAGACAATTGTTATTATTATTGCAAACATTACTCTCCTGTTATAAACATGAACGAATTAATGTCCTAATATTCTCTACAAACATTACCGTTTTGATTACGGCCAGTGTTTCTTACTCGTCATGAATGGATTCAGGTATCCTTCGGCAGGAATGTCCATGTCACCAGAATAATATTCACAGTGTATCCGAATATGTTTGAGAAGTAGTTGGTTGTCGTGTCATGTTCAAATCGAGCAGATCCATAATAAAAGGTTATCGGTCTCTGAGCACAAAGTTGTCTTTTCCAAGTACTACCAATAACGAACCCTAGATCAGAAACATCATTCCTGAAAATCAGTACCTTTCTGGGCCAAGATATACGTAGCATCCAGATACTGTACTCATTGCAACCAATGATTTTCGGTAGTGTCTGAAGCAGAGCCATGTATATCAAAAATGTGTCAAGAACCGTAAAAATGTAGATTTCGGTTTGTAGTATTTTCCAACCAACACAAACGATCCAGGCACCGACTACACCCAAAACAAACATGCATCCCATTAGGAATGCGGCAACATTTCTCATTGGTTCCATTCCGATTTGGGTCACGCATTGCAGCTCCGTATATAACTTTAGAGAGTGACCGTTCAGTGGAGCTCTGCTAAGTGCTCGCAGACAGGTTTCGTAAATGTTGAAGATGGATGCGACGGGGAGCAATGCCATGGTATGACATTTGACAGTTTCAATTACGACTAATTGAACAAAAGCGTATCTGAGCATGAACGTAATGTTCGGATGCCGCTTCAAATATTCAACATGTCCAAAAATTGATACTACGGGATCCAGATTCAGAAGTACAAAAAGTATTGGAAACCCAGTTGCCAGAACTAATTGCGTTAGCACCAAACAATTCATGAGCAAGCCCAACATGTCCACTGCAGAGTCCCTTCTAAGCAGCTTGGCAACCTCTATACAAAGTATAATATCAAACTGTGATAAACATTTGAAATTTTGCGTTTAATGATATTAATGTCAACATATCACTCAGATATTACCGTCGTATATCAGCTGGCCATGCGGCAGCGTGATGGCGTAACCAATTTTTCGATTGTCTCCTCTAAGCTTCCTGTCGTACACAAGTACGGCATTGTACCAATCCGCCAATGTTTGCCCGTGGCGAGTCGATAGACAATTTATGCCAATTGTCAGAATGCACGTCGCAGTTAGCAACACGTAGAATACGGCCATGTAGAGAGGTATGGACAAATTCGTTGTAATGACACCGGCATATGCAACTGGTATAAATAGACTAAATAGCATCATCGCTATAACTGAACTTAATGCAAAGTAGAATGGAATCAATCTTGTTGGGTTTCCCTCAAGTCTCAGACGTTCATGTTCCAGCTCAAAGTTCAATATGTGCCGGTATAGAAACTTGCAAAACAGAGTATCGTTGAGCTGGTACGCTTTCCAAAGCAACGGAGTCGCCATGCTGAACCTGTTGATAAGTGGGAATATCTCGTAACCAATGCGATTCTTGCAGTGGATTTTACGACAGTATTTTAAATTTCCTACTATGCCAAACTATTAGTATCGGTAGTCACCACAATGTCCCGTTTCTTGAAACTGACTGTGTAAATTTTATTTCCTGAACATTACACAACGCATAGCATAATGTGTTATGATTGTAAGCAATTTTAGAAATGCATATATTAATCTACGATCTTGGGTTTACAATGCACAGGAAACCGACACATGCATATTTTTGTTAGCATGGCTAGTAAATATTACTTTCGTATTGATCATAAATTGCTTAGTTCCGTCAATTTGACGAATTACAATTTCCTGACAAAACTTGTCAATACTGAACTGTCTATTGTGAATTATTTCCAAGTACATGTAGGGAATGCAGAAGGTTGTGACATTTTGCGTCATTATCAAAGTAAGGTTATGTAAAACATGTTACATGAACTAAATTTGTAGAAACTTGGTTAATTAAATAAAATTGGAATATTATTATCAGCATCCAGCAATTTGGAATTTTATTCAGCAGTATTTATTAAGGCATTAGTGCTACAACATGTACTAAATGTCCACCTGTTCATATTTCATGTTCTCGACAGTGATAGAAGACATCAGTGTTGATTATGCTATATCGGTAGTTTATTAATGAGTACAATTAAATCCCATTCAGAACTGGTAAACATGGTTATTTTGGTAGGACTCGCCATGCCCTTTATTTATTCATATCCATACGTTTATCTAATGAGGACACGTACAGATGCATATACGAAAGTTTTACACAAATATAATTTAAGGTAATCCTACTGGTTATGTTGGAGATAGATACTGGACGGGTTGGGAAAGCCTTCGAAGGAGAAAGGTATACATAATGCATTAATGCTTTCACGTAACATGACAAAAGATAGAACATTGATCCGAAAATTTGCTTCAGAATCAACAAGCACACTGTGAAATCGTATATTTGATGCTGTGAGTTTGAGTAACAAGTTTATCATCCATTTGATAGCAAACCTACTGTGACAATTGATGAATAAATCCGCCATTTAATTTAATACTTGCCTTCACCGCATGGCAATTACGACGACATGTACGGTATACTTAATTAGTAAAACATTTTTTGAAACTTGTCAAGATTTTCTCATGAGGATAGCAGATCCATATATATATAATATCATCGATGATAGAGGTTTACAAAGCAGTCCGGTTTGTAGTCATTATCTCCAATGGTTTTGAAAAAAATAAATTCCCTTCGTCTAATAAATTTGGAACTGGAAAATTGGAAATTGTCACGCAAGCAGCATGCGAGCATTAAATATGCATTGTTTGCTTTGCGGGCGTTTCAGATTTACATACTTTCGTGCTGGGTGTAAGCATGAACATATATTTATCTAATATTACCAGCGCACAAGGAATACTTTGCTGTGTTTTAGCCTCGTAAATCATTGCATTAATATTTCATCCAAATATGGGATCGATTCCATTTATTCGACGCTCTATATTGGTATAGCCATCCCATATATCGGCTACGTAAATCGACGTGGCAAACATGGTGCATATTAGATGTGGTGCAGAGCCCACATAACTACATTCACGTGAACTCCATTTTCCATCGAAGGAATTTTGCGAAAAAATAAAACCAAGGATATGGCTTTGCGTTGTCAGTGATTGCCAACAACTTTCACCGTCACAATGCTGCTCTGCACAAATCTCATTTCGGATATTATATTTATTCTTAAAGCCGTAAATGGCTGGAACATATTCCCGTTTAAATACCCATACGTACTAAATTATTCCAAAGATTCAAAGTTGGCAGAATTTTCGGTGAATCAGTCATACCTTAAATCGCATTGGAAATTTCATGTGTTTATTTTACTCCAAGGGACAATCCTCTGTATATCCAGATGGATTTTTGAACCCCATTCCGTCTTCGAAAAAGTCACAATTTTCTTTAACGCTTATTTTGGAATACAGTTTATGTTAACAAGTTGGTTTTATAGCAACGAATCTCAACGGTGTTGTGATTTTCTAAACCATTTAATTCGATTCGAGTTGAAAAATGTGAAATCGTACATGTGGTTACGTGAACAGCTTTACTGGAAGCGCAATAAATGCCGAGTGTTTGTCTCAAAAATCAGTCGACTTTTTACATTGTCGCTGATAAATCATACGGTGACGTACTCAATATCATGCTCTGTATTTCCACACGTTGCCTGGAATTTGATGCCGAGTTACTTATGGGATAGTATTTCGAGCAAAAACATATATCTGGTTGGATATTCTGTGGAAACGTTGAAACGAGTGGCGTTGTGGCTATATCTGTATCCATGTGTGAAAGTGTACACAAATGTTTCAACTTTGAATACTGCGGTTAATGTGTTGATTCCGACGTTCGCTCTCAGCTCTGCACTGAAATTTGTTCAAAGGTAAAAGTATATTAAATACGTAAAATGTATTAACTATATCAAAATACTAAATTATTCACTTAAACTTGATCACAGGAAAGTAGCCGAAGCAGAAAATTACCAGAATATGTTCGACGCCGTTTCAGTCTACCGTCAAATCCAACTGCTCTGTTGCCACTACAACAGCATTCACCGAAAACTACTCTTTCCCACACAAATCCTGGGAGCAATTATTTGTTTTTCTTTGCCGTCGTTTATAATAATGTCTCGTTTCACCGAACTTGATTTTAGTGCGGTGACCATATACCAGAATTTGATGGGATTAGGTATAGTGCTTGTGTTGGTGATATTTCACTTTGCTGCCATGATGAACCGAATGAGTTTGAGGACGCTGTCTCAATTTAGGAAACGGGTAAATGTAATCAGAGATTGTTCTGGAAAGTGGGCAAATACGTCAACGGTTTCTAATAAAAAGTTGTTGAAGAAATATTTGCGATCGCTGCAGCCAGTGAAAATTCGCTTTCTACATGCAAACTATTTCGATCGATTAACGCCGATAGTGTTTCTCAAGTTTTCTATACGGCTGGCACTCCAGCTTTGCTTGATCGAAAGAAGGTGACGAACGGAAAATTAAATTTGGAATGGATACTAAAAAATTTATAAGCCATTTTTCTGTTTGCTGGAATTTCTAACGTCATCAGGATATATCAGTTTTTCATACTGCGTCAGGAATGTCAGTTTCTAAGCTATCATGACGAACTGGAGTTATGGTGACTGGTTAATTATTCAACACGTTTGAAATTATCTGCATTACATATCAATAAATTGGGCACCTTTGTGCAAGGATTGGCATATCGGCAGGCTTACGAAACCGTGCTGGAAATTGGTTACGGTAGCCATCGTGAATATTTTATGCGGATAAAATATAACGCTCCGCGAATATCCAATGACGTAACCTGGAGCCAGATATTACGATCGGGTTACCAAATGCCTTTGTTGGATGCGCTATCAGAAATATATTCAACATTACGTGTCTATTACGACGTAGGGAAATGGCGTGACAAAATTACTTTACGTAAATGGCTGGCATAATATGATCAACGTTGTGGCATAGAGAATTAAGTCGCATGGTGTTACCATTTGCAATCAGTTGGACAGTTGAACCAGGTTGGTTTGTCATTTCCACCAACGCTTCACTCACAGCAAAAGATACATCAGGATACCAAAAACACATTCTTACACAAAAATCAAATTCAGAACATTTGCCTATTCTTCGGATCGCCAAGGCTTTTCCTCTGAAATGGATATTCCAACAGAATTACCTATTGAGCTTGACGGAGAGAAAGCAGCAGATCATTCGTCTGTTTTGACTGTAAGAAAATTGCGAAAGCCTAATTTATGAGGCATTTCCTTTCAGTACTCACATAACCATTCAATACTGTTTTTATTACTCCTACAGCCTCCAGTAGTAAAGTTTTCTGTAATGACAAAATGGATGGAATGTGTGTACAGAAATCGAGTAGCTGAAATAAAGCTGGATGTGGAAAGGATTCTACCTACAATAATTGAGACAATTGAGGATGGAAATTATTAACACTTTATTACTGTTTGACCTTTTATACGAACGCCTTCACCAGTTTGCCGAATTTACGGAACAAAAATCTTTTAAAATGCTATTTATATAATATAGCCTAAACAAATATGATAGCCATGTACAAAAACAAACAATTCGTTTCATTTGGGTAATTAAAAAGTCGTTAGTACGAGACACGTTGAGATAATAATTTCTCATTTCTAAAATAAATACAATGCACAGACAAAAAAATAATATACCAAGGAAATATGAACAGCTGTATACATGTAAAAGAAAAATTGTAGGTTTAAGCTGAATTGAATGTTACCTTCAAATTTATAGCGGAATGGTGGAAAAAAATCTATTTTGAATCGGTCGATAATAGCTACCTTGACCATTCCTACTTACGTACGTTACGTACTAAATATAGTTAGCGCAGCAAAGCCCGAGGAGTGTGCAGTTAAATAAAAGCAGTATCCTTGTTTGCCACGTATATTTCAGACTCACTTCTGCGTTTTGAAGTCCCTCGACTCCATTAAGATCATGTTTAGCTCACGCTTCTACAATATATACGTCATTTATTTCGGAAACAGTATCGGCTCCTATGTTTTCGAATTTGACAAAAATCGAAGGCTCCTAACACAATCGGAGACTCCAAACAAACTGAAAACTGAAAAAGGAACAACATCCTTCCGAAAATATGGCTTTCATTCGCCGCAGTAATCGCAATAAGAAATCTCTCATCGCAACGCATGAGTGATTTGGCGACAACGTTGCTCCATGCCGTAGCGCTTATCGTGTACGGGGTAGCATACCAATTATGTCATCGTAACGCGGAGGAATTTGTGTGGTTCGTAAACAGCACGTTCGTGATTGCTCACAGAATTCATGGTAAGTTGAAATAACGTGACGTTACGACTTGCAATTTCTCTTCACCATTTTGCCTTTGTACTTGGATGCTTCTCCAACATTCGACTGGAATGCCTGGTTTTCATAAAGCAGCGCTCGTGCTTCTTGAACTAATCTGCTTTAATTTCTGGACGACTGTTTTGGAAGTTGGTATATACTTGTGGGTGTGTGAGTTTGGAAATTGTCAGTCTTTGTCATCCAAATATCAAATTCAAGAATCGACGAATACAATTACGATAGTTTCGAGATCCAACAGAGCAGCTTTACCAGCTGAAAGGTTAAAAAATATTTTGTTCTCATTGATCAATAAATTGTGAAACTGAAATTTCTGAAATGTCATATAGTCAACATGGAAAGATAATATGTTCATAGCTTTTAGGTGGGTGGCTTTAGAAATTCCTAGATTCCATCGGGACAGAGGCATGAATTTATTATACTTGGCGGAGCCCCAACTCGGCTATTTAGGAATGCTCCATGCGTTCACTTCATTTGGAGAACATAAGGAAAGAGAACAATTCCATCGTCAACCCGAAAATAGGAAGAGTCCACTTTCTTCCAGCGGAAGAATAGGCACCAAACAGTTGATTTAAATGCTAGCCAGCTTAACGTGGCCCATTGTTCACTGAATGAAGGTGGAAGATGAAAAATATACTTCGGTGAAAGAAGATGAGAAATCCCTAAGCCGAGCCTAACCCGATACGTTTACACTTGTTCATTTTGACACTGTTGATATTTGCTGCAAGACAGTCAACAACGACGAGCTATTCTGGAACACCCCTACCATCCACTTAAGTTGAGCTCTTCCTGATGCCAAGCACATCCCTTTAAGATCATTTCCGTAGAGCAGATGATGAACAGCAGTTGTGGTTGAATACTTTACATGAGGATTTAAGAAAGTGATATACCTTTAGTGCAACGTATATGAATCCCGAAAGCTTCAGCAATGTTTTGTTTTGGGGAAGAAATATTACGGCATAAGTTGTGACTCCGTCATCTGTGCTGTTGCTATGCGCAGTAAAAATGAAGCAAAAGCGATAAAAAAGTACTTTGGGTGGAGCGTTCATTTGTTAAAAAGACAAAGGGAAGGGTAGTGCCGTAAACAAGTTAGTTCACCCAGTTGTTCGTTTGTAAAATACCCTCCAATTATTTTGGTACCAACTATAGCGCTGACTGCACTTTAACTTAAGTGTAATTCAAGCTGATTAAATTTCACTGTCAATTGCCGAAAAAAGTTTAAGTTCATTACAAATTGATGTCGTCTCTTTTTTTAAATACTCATTCAGAAGTGATGGGTTTTTCGTGTCTTGGCGTCATACTGGCAAGTTTTGTAGTGGGAAGCTCTTGCACTTGGGTACATTTTTACAACGCCTTGGGCCAACGTTACTTTCCTTGGGGAATAAACTTTTGGGAGTATTCATGTTCCAATCTGAGGGGAAATGTTTCGCAAATTGAGTCGTTTGAGATTATGCGAATGCAACCGCCATACTGTTTCATCGCCTGGACAAGCCCAAATTGTACTGGAATGAAATTGGAGATTAATGAGGAACCTGGCAAAAACTTGAGTGTGTCCAGTTTCCCATTCCAAGATAATTCTTCAACCATCCGCTCCATTTCTGGATGTGTGTATGTTGACTGGGCGGGGACAATCCTAACCTTGTTCAGTGAACAAAATTTTGCAGGTGACCAACAACATCCCAACATCCGGTTTTTTCGAACATCCCAACAAATTAGTTTTTGGTGGCGGAATTTTTTTTTTGGACGGAATGCTCTTCTACATGGTTGGGTGCTTCAGGAAAATTTGTCGAGCAATGCAGGTAGCGTAAGACCCACTGTATACTAAGAGCCGTGCTTCTGAAGAATAATCGCCTAAATAACAATCGGCAAAAATTGTCGTTAATAAAGGTATGATATTTAAAACATTATTTCAAGTTTTATGATAATAAAAAAATATACCAAATTTGTGAGAGCATAGAATATGACGTTACCACTAACCAGCAACAGGGTTGAAATTCTACTCATTTTCTTTAGCATTTGTTCCACGTCATTCGCAACAGACTTTCCTCCGCCCCAGTACACCATAGTGCCATTACGTGACTTCCCAATTGACCAATTCTTGTCCCAAAGAGAGAAAAATATATATGGTTCAATCAAAGACCATTTGACTAGCCAGACTCCAGAGCGTGATATCGGCTATTTGGTGCACCGAATTTTGAAAATGTTCCAGAGCCAACACTGCCATATTTCCATTGACAATTTTGAAAATGTAAATATGGATGAATCTCCTATTCCAACTACAATCAGAAGACCCGAGTTGGCAATATTTGACTACGCGTCAGCTGCGTCCAAATCGATGAGACACAAAGTATTTTGGATTCCCTTTGGCTATCGCCATGACAACTCGAGTGTGAAAGACGAACAGGGTTACAAAATAAACTGCCACTTGTCCAAGTACTTTGCAGGGATTCTGCTGAAAGGAGAGTTTTCTGAAATAATTGACAGTGTGTGCATTGAAACGGATTTGATGGACTACTCAATGAAGACAAAGGCGTGGAACTGTGCGATGCAAATCTCACTGACGGCCCCCTCATTAATCTTGGAGAGAGTGAGATATCCATTTTCCTTTTACAATGCGGAACGCAAGCGGAACCTGAAGCTATTTTTTCCACCCATACCTACCGCTATTCCGAACCTACACATATTTGTCTACGACGAGCTTGACCAGATGACCAAGGACGGTCTTGCTGGTGTCGTTAGATCATCTTTCAACAGGTACGGTACATGTATATTTGGGTAAGCTTTGTGCAAATACAAAAGAGTTACATTAATAGTTCATGTCACACCATATTTGGGTTTACAGATACCAATTTGATGCGGTCGCGGAAACTGTGCGCCTTATCGTAATCTTCAATAAAGACCAGCAGCTATCCACCAGTAGAATATTGGGCGAATCGGGAATACGCTTCACGCCCATAATATTCTCCGAAATGCTCTCAACTTTGCAGGTGTATCCAGAGGCTATTCACAGAACATGGCGACTCAAGGTGGACCACGAATTAGAAGATATCCGATATATGATTAGGTTTTTTGGCAAAATGAGAACGTGCGAGCATCAGGTGTCCAAGGTTTACCCGAAAGGAAGTACTTATCACTCCAGCGACATATTTGCCAGTGGGATATCCGCTACTTTATATACGATAATTGGCAACGCCTCGGTGACATTTTGGGGTGATGAGATAATGACATGTCAGGGCGGCGAGGCGCTTCCATTCACGGCGCCAAAGTGGGACGTCCTAACGCAGGTGATTTCGGTGCCGAATCGCATTTCCTATACGATGCCTCTTTCCCATAAAGAATACCTCAACAACTTGGCTTTCCTGAGTTGTGGAAGCGCCAGAGTGGAGTCGTCAGTGGGAATGTACGAGCTGCTTCGTGTATACGACACGAGCATTTGGATTGGCCTTCTGGTGATATCGGTGACCCTAATGGAGTTGCAGTGGAAGATTTATCCAAATGTATCCCGGTTGGTAATTTTAATTAGTATTTTCAAAACTTTCGTGGAACAAGGTGACCCATTTCGGTTGTCGTCATGTAGAAATATTCATCTCAGGTCAACCATCTCGGCAGTACTTCTGGTGGCAATTGTTCTGAGCAACGGCTACAAAAATAGTAACGTCTACAATATGATCTCACCCAGAGACTTGATTCCGTACACAAAGTTTGCTGAACTTGTTCAAGACAATTTCACAGTTTACACGAGACCAAATCACATGCATATCTACATACACGCACGGACGCTGAATACAAGTAGATCAAGACTAGTGAATTGGACAAGCCATATATTTGAGAAATCTCCTCATTTACTTACAACAAATGGTTGGAGCGGGTCACAATTTTACGCCTTCTCTGAAGTGGCACAATGGAAACAATTTGTCTGTCCGAAAGGAACACAGGAATGCAGCTTGGACACTGTGGAAAGGCACTCTTCCCTCCATATAGACTCCCTAAGCATTTTCAATCGAACCATTCTGGACAATCAGTGGAACTGGCTCCGCAAATATGGCACAGTTGGAAAAAATGCTGTACCAGAATTGCTTGCGGAACAGGAAAATGTCTTGTGGGAGCTCGCTCTACTGCTCCCCACACACACTGCTAAAGAGTATGCTAAAAGGTTGTTTCAGTCTCATCCTAACCATTTTATAAATATTGGCAAGGAATCCTATGCGAATATTTCCATCGGCTTTCAGTTCTACGGAGTGTTTCATCCCAATGCTTTGAGGAGGATTCGAGGATTTATTTCTTCTGGAATTTGGGAAAGGTGGTCCAATCTGGTTCACGACATGACGAGCTTCACGCCAATTTTAAAAGACACGACGTTGAAGAAGCCAAACATGCAGGGAAATGTGTCCATTATATTTTCAGTCTTGCTTTATGGAATTGCTCTGGCGAGCTGCTGTCTTGCACTTGAAAATACATTTACGATTTGTGAATGTGTTTGCGATATGTATAGAAAGGCAGTTGGCTATATATTATCGTTGAGACAATCGATTGATAGAATTAGGGTAAAATCAACGCCTACGTCCGTTTTTGCACCTCTGATCGAGCGAAGCGAGGAGAGGATCTTTCGTGAGCGAAGCTAACGATAACCCTCGTACTTGGATTAGCAACCCAATCAATGGCAACAATGTAAGGTCTGATTGTTGTTTGTTTTACAGTAAAAAATTAATTAATTTTAATTAAATGCGCAACGAAAATATTTTTAAACTTAATATGCCAATATGTTGAGAAGCTATCAACAGGTGAATTGTTTTGTAATTGAAAAATAAAGAAAACAAAAAAGAAAATTTAAGAATTAAACACTTCAATTTACAGCAGAATCACAAATCTTGAAATCATACCAATAAAGGATACATATAATCTTGACCAAATATTCCGGTCGAATCATGTATTGTTCCTTCACGGCAAGGCTCGTCTTAATGATGGCGTTTATGGTGTGACAGAAATTTTCAACTTTTACGCGGAAACGGAGATTTCACATATGCGTTCAATGATGGAAGAGGTGAATACTTCTGCCGATTCTATGTTCAAGCTCTACGACCATTCTGAAATGCATCCGAATGTATTGCAGCAGCTGATTAACATAACTGGTAACATGCTTCCAATAGTTAAAACATTCAAACTTGGAGAAATAAAGGATTTTGTGGATAAAGTTTTACAAAAGGAATTGAAGGCACTTTTCTGGAATCGGGAATCGAGATGGCTGAAAAGTGGTCTACTGAACTGTTATAAGACGGCAATTATAATTCCGGAGAACAAATGTCAAGATTTAACAATGCAGGCAAAACAAGAGGGACAGTCTCATGTGTCAGTTGGATCAGAGGTGTTTGGAAGAGTTAGCGTTGTACTCAAAGTAAAAAATGTTTTGACTGGGAATGTCTACCAACGAATTTCAACAGTGGTAGAATCTGGGATACGAAATTGGCTGCCTCTAAAACTAACAGGATTAAGATTCTCAAATACGACCGAAAGTGCTGCACCAGAAGGTGCAAAGTTGGAGCGAAATATTTTGGTGATATTTGCATTTGCATATTTGCGAGAAATTGTAATGGAAAAGAAAAGTATGAGATACCTTCAAACTAGTTGTGCAATTACTTTGACTGGTAACAGCAAAACATTTATTTTTGGGAGTATTACGCCGTTTATTTACATAAAGGGGAACTTGCACTCACCTGTAAATATTTCCAAGCCGTTAAAAATAATCTCTGCATTGAGTGACCGGATGCTACCTCAATGCAAATATTTCGTATAAAAGCATGTCTGTATTGATGTACTAATAAACTGAATTAATCTTATTTCAGAATTTTGTGGATAATTAACAATTCATTATGTTGCGTGGTAGCCACACCAACTGTATTAAAATAACGATATAATCATCACCGTTGTAACATATTTGAATTTTATTTGTGATTATAGAATTCCAGATTCACTAAAAACAATATTTTTATATGTGACTCCTATACGTCCCAGTTGGTCAAGCAAGATTGACTTATATTGTATTGACTTACTTTGACCGTCTTGGCTCGGGGCCGCACTCATCGACCATACCGTTCCGCTCATCAACTGTGCACAAAAATGGAAATGAATTGTTGTATTTGGTGTTGCACAGATCCTCAAACCATAAACACAGTTCCCGGTCATTGTCAGTCAGCTCGCCATATTCCTTGCTGCAACCCGCAGTCTTATTAACCGAATTAGGTGGAAGCATGGCGCATCTACGACTCTTCAACTGATTGGATGCTTCAATGCCAGGGTACACTTGCTCCATACAAGCAATTTCAG
Organism: Sinella curviseta; assembly: GCA_004115045.4. Taxonomy (NCBI): domain Eukaryota; kingdom Metazoa; phylum Arthropoda; class Collembola; order Entomobryomorpha; family Entomobryidae; genus Sinella; species Sinella curviseta. The sequence goes on along the minus strand of CM023202.3, from coordinate 48,024,163 downwards.
ATTCATCCATTTCGAAACATTCCTCAATGGTACCATAACCATTCGAAACTTATTCCCCATTCCCACCATCGGTGCAGTCGTTGTTGTAGCATTTTAGTTTACCGGACACGTCACAAGTAAGACAGCTTTTTAAAACATTTGAAGAGAAGGATATCAAAAATACTGATTATTTGACAACTTACGCGAGAATACGAGCCCGTTTCGAAGTACAGTGAAGAGAACGAATATGGTCGTGATATTCGACATATGTATCAAACATCGTGTTGGTGTATCAAACATCGTGTTGGTGTATCAAACATCGTATCAAACAATGTTCCAACTGTGAGTTCAAGGGAAGTGCAAACGTTAACTACCATGTTCTAATACACCAGCCGACTAATTGCATTCGTGTTGAATATGGAATGCGAAAATAATCTGACGTAACGTAATTTATTTTGAGTACACCAGATATGAGTTATCGTTAAAACATAATTGTTATAATAAATGCATTGTTCATCAATACTATGGAACAAGTTAGTTTCAGTATCTTCAACTGATAACGACAACCAAAAGAACCGATATGTTTAGGCATATTGGTTATACGAAAACATTTTGTTTATGCAATGTTTGTAAATTTATTGCTCTGAAACGGTTAAGTATTACAAGTGTATATTTGACAAATAATTAGTACGACATTCTAACGATCTATAGTTTTCAAGCTAATAGAGTGCAGATGGTTTCCAGCATCGTCAATGTAATACGAACAAGAGTCATCCCGTCGGCGAAAGTAAAAGTAAAGTCAAAGCTATTAAAATGCGACAGAAACAGACACAACGTTAGTTTTTTCTCTGTCTTTTTGCGTCGTCTCTCACTATTTGTACTTGTTCAATTCAGGATATGAAAGGGATTATAAGTTATGGACTTTAGGTATGCTTTTAGTTTGTTTGTCTGTCTATCTTTCGGCTCTTATCATAACTTTGATACTCGTTTGTGCCTTTTCTTGAAACTTGGTTTAGAGATTTCTTATGGGTCAGGTAAGGTCGGTATTGACATTGATATACATACATCGATCCACATGGGGTGGTTCAGTGTCAAGAGAATGTTACATCATTTTTAAATGGAAAAAAATCATATCTTAGTATTCATTCAGCTACGTATATTTCATCTTGGTTCACCGCGACTAGATTATTACGATCCTCACATCAAAATAATCAATGAGTTCGTTACCTAATACACATCTTTGTAATATTATTGTAAGACGTTATGCGACAGATAGATCTGTCGCAAAACGTTTTTACCATTTATATTTTACTGGGAACATGCTGACTAATCAAATATACAGGCAGCTGCAAATTATGCTTCCCAAGTCAAATGTATACTTGTTTTTAGTAAAATAACTGCCAACCTCTTTGGTTGTTGACATCACATTTTTTTCTTCTTTGGTAGCCACTTATTGTATTTGGAAACTTGCTAACTATAAAGAAAAAGTGACTTACGTGTCGAATAAGATATGTTACAGGAGGAAATACACAGCTTCTGTATATTATCGTTGGAATACATTGTTTTGTGTATGTTGACATCATAGAATGCACAAAATAGGATGTCATGATTAATAATTCTCATTAAAACTGGCGCTTGTCTGGAGTATTCGGACATATTATATACACCACCCACAGTTTTAAAAAAATACGCAATACCGTACGTCTCGATGTTTTTATGATGAAAAAATTAAGCTACACTAGTACATTGTGTATTTGACAATGAGATGAGTCATATAGTAAGTATCACATTTTCACTTTGATAGCAGATATCAAAATGACTATGGGATCGTCTTAAAGGATTATTTGCTTAGTAAAATTGGTATCGATGAGCATTATTTTAAGAAATCGTAACACATAACATGATGCATACATAGTTCCATAAGAATGCAGTTTTCTCTGACTTCCGCGTCTGTCCATGATTTCTTTCTGATGGAACTGGTGCCCAAATTCAATGAATGTGCTTATTATAAAAATGCAGTGACAAACACATCACAACTATGCATGTGAAACATACATTCGACATCATGCAAAACGATACATGGGTTGGTGTACACCAATAATTAATTTCTAAATCCAATATCGGAGGAAATGCTGTTAATTTTTATTTAAGACCAACCTTCATTCATAATTCAAGAGTTATCTCTACTATCACAATGTATATGAATTTCTATCTGCATACTACATAATCACACATACAAAAGCTTCCGACTATCTGCTCTAATTGTTCTTTGAAATGATAGAATCAAAGTCTCTGATTGCATTAAACGTATACCCTGACCTCTGACAAAACTAGCATGTGCCGTTTATTTGGATTTTTACATGATAATTACTGAATTTTTGCAATGCAAATGGAAATAATTAAAAGTAGTACCTGTGTAGGTATGTATTTTCGCTGTATATGCACAATATGACATTCGCTGAAAAATCTAATTCTTTGTCACATTTAATAAAAATCCTTTAGCGACCCTTTGAGTAAGAGCGATTCATGAGAATATCAGTCTGGCATAATAATTTTGCAGAGTTTGTCTGTGTAACTGTATTTTGTTCTGTGGGCCCGTCCATATAAGAGTGTATCTCTTTTTAATTCGTATTTCATCAGTCATGGATGTACATTTAACTTGTACCTACTGAATATGGAATACAAACGCAAAGCATGTAGAGAAATTACATTATATGTATTAGCTAATCCACAAGTACGTATTATGCATAAAATAGTGTCATATCAACACATACAATAATATACATTTCTCCGTTAGAGTAATGGAACCAAGTAACTTGTCTATGTAAATGTATATACTGAGCAATCATGTGATTTTTAGCAGTTAAGAACCAAGTATAAAACGTCATTTATCTATCTTATGCACATCAAAGCGTAAGCAGGAGCATCTTAAACGCGTATTGCATATCATTAATACAATAAGAGAAATGGGAGATGATACAGATTACGTGTAAATAATCCAGCGTGTAGCAACGAAAAATGGTCATTTGATATTCCACCGTGATAACGAGCACTTGTCAAAAAATATCAAAAAGAATGTGATAGGGAAAAATCAAAAGTTGATTACGCTTTTCGGAACGTAATAAACCTTCATAAAAAAATAGTAAATTGTCAGTGAAAGTGGACCGTCTAGACTACACAAGGAAAGCTACTGCAAACGTGGTCGAAATGGGGAACCTATTGGATTACCATTCAGAAAAGTATGAAGTGAATATTATTATAATTACTTTTAAAAAATAACCTTAATGTCGTTCATGAACATTATGTAAATTGATTTAAATGTTCAATTTAAGGTAAAATATTTGTTTCTATTTCTGTTGATTTACAGCTGCCCGGACACCTCTGAGAAAAATTCATTAATATGCACGGAAATTTCTCCGTCGCAGAGGAGGTCATGCTCGAGATAAATTACGAGACATGTTTAATGTCATTTTTCCAGCTATGGGGACCCGTAATGGCGGCCGTCTTCATATTCCTGGGGATTGCAATCTTGGACTGTTGCATATTTTACAAGAAACGGTTTGCAGGTAATAAACATATCCTTATCTCTTGTAAATATAAACTTTCACTTGTAAATATTTATGTTGTGTTTAGTGTTCGACAAGAATATAATGAGTCACGTTGCCATAGGTATGTAGGTATATAGCCACTAAAAAAAGCATAAAAATAAAATAGAGATGACAGTGTTTCAATTTACGCATTTCGAAAACTAAACGCCATATTTTAGAAGAGAAAGTCAGTCCATATTAAACTGTGAAATGTGAAAAATAATTGTTTTGAATTGTTCTTTTTGGAATTTCAGCACGAGATGCTCCCTTGGACATAGAGGATGGCATCCAGCTGGATGAGGTGGTCACATCCCTCTAAACAAATCAAGGTTGGTTCTACTTCTTTTGAAGTTTAAATGGATTTAAAATTAAAATCTTATTGTTTAAGAAACTATCCTATAAATGTTTAATTAAATAATTTGCATCAGAATTTTAAATCTGATTTTTTAAACTTTGATGATGATTTGACATAAACTTATGTAAAAAACTTCAAATCGATTTTTTGATTTTTAATGATTCCTATCGTTACACTTTTTTTCAACAAAATAGTATAATAATAACTCAAAATGTTCATAAAATTAAATATATAAAATGATGAAATTAGTATACAATGATTACGGCAAATTTAAAAATAGGAATATGAAAATAAACTGAAGTAATTATGGGTGTTTCTTTCCTTTAAAAAACTGTTCATTTATGTAGATTTTTATTTCCTTTTGGTACTTATCGAAAGTAAGCATTCTTAGTCATATTATTGTGTCGTTCATTCTTCTATTTTTTGGATTGGTCCATAAAATTCACACTATTTATGGTTTAATTCACACAAGGGTCACTGAATACCGCCATCTCAAAGTTGAGCTTCTTACACATACAGATGTAGATTAACAATTACTCCTGTTAAATTTACTACACGTAAAATAGAGTAAAAGTAATAATAAATTATATTGGCTTCAGCAAAATCTCAGCAAGAAAAAAATATATCAACTTCTGCAAGCGTGGAAACTGACATTTTTATTAGACTAAAAATGGAACGTCCTTCATTCTGGAATGTAATCTTTCGCCCAGTTCCTGGAAAATTATAATTTACTCATTAATCTTTTAATTCTCGCACACGGTCATCCTCCTCGTCGCCCTGGCAGTCGTTCAACCATCCCCACTCAGTCGTTCGTGTCCCCCAGATTGGTAACCAAATCCACAAGAATTCGCATTACGTGTGTAAAAGGGGAAGTGAAAACTGAAATACCCTAATTAAAAATTGTCTTAACGTGACGTTTCATTCATATTTTGGTTCCACTTTACTATATAATTTACGGTTTAACATCTGGAGCATAAACTAATGAGATATTGGAATAAGAAATCTTATTGAAAAGACGAAAGTCATGAAGTTGAAGTTAATGGTAAAGTTGTCATAATTATTGGAGCCAATACTGGACTTGGAAAGCAAACGGCAGAAGAAATGAAGATTCTGAAATCATAAAAAACACGGTATTAACCACTTTACGTTCCGTTAGTTCTATATAACAGTTATTCCAATTATATTAGCTGTTTTACATTAGTTTGCAATAAATGTGAATCTACAATTATCAATAGTTTACAGGTTGATCATAGAGTATAGGCGTTAATATGAAACAAATGGCAACCTCATGCCAGCTGAGACTATAATACAGCATTTTCATTGTCCTTTTAATAATTCTTAATTTAAATATATTTCATGATATATATTTTATTAGTGCAACCTAATTTATAGAACCTAACAATTCTTTGCGTTAGTGTAATATCCTAGATTCATTCTAAATACCCGTGAAATCAGGATTCAAACATATATAGTGTATACTATTAAATGACAATCCGTCCTGGTTCAAAGCATACCTCGATAACGGACAGCAATTTGTACAATGTAATGGAGGCACATCTTCAACCGTAAAAACATTACGAGGTCTTGTTCCGGGCGGGTGTTTAAGTGGTATTGCCTTCGCTATATTTATTAATAATTTACATCTGGTGATAAGGAATTGTGAACTAGTGCTTTTAGCAGACGACAGCCAAACTGGTATGGAAATACGACCAAGATCAGTGAAAGAAGACATGGATAAGTTACAGAGTGATTGCGATAATATATGCAAGTGGTTCAGTGACAACGATCTTGAGTTTAACACATCAAAGACAGAGCTCATAATACATTCCAATAATAGAGCAAGGTCTCTTGCAATGAGTCAAACGATTACTGTGGGAACATGTTTGGTTAAAACCTTCGAAAAAATTAAATCGTTAGGCTTATTCAAGGATCAAGCCCTGAAGTGAAATGCTCATGCTGACTTCGTTGCTAAAAAAGCAATTAAGTCATTATGAAAAGTGAAATTACTACAACGCATTCTCACTCAACATCAATTAAAAATTGCCACCGAAGCACTAGTTTTGTCCCAAGTATACTACCTTGCTATAATTTGGGGTGAAGCATCCTTGAAAACATTACATCCTGTGGAAAAAATAATAAAGAAGCGAAAAAACTGTTCCAGTTACCAAACACTGCTCACTGCCATGATAAAAATGCACACCCCTCCTCGGAATGGCTCTCAGTAAAAGAAATGCATCAACACATGAAATTAGGAGCTCATGCAATACAAAAGAGAAATCGACCATCCCTTAATAACATCATCAATGTTGAAGCAACCTCAACGAGATCAACAAGAAACAGAGTCGTGCATGCAGTGAATAAAAGCAAGTGTAGTAGCTACGTTGAATGGAAAAGTACACAGCTCTGGTACAAACTACCTACTGAAGTAAGAGAATCCAACACAACAAGAAAATTTCAAGAACTAGCCAAGGAAAACATTATTAGCTGGAGGATGGATCAACAAGAAAGTGGGTGTGACTTATCATGCATTGATGATGTAGTCACTTACATTAGATGCTTATATAGTGATGACACGGTGTAAATTTAGTGCTATGATTTTCCCCATATTAACTTAAATGACACAAAACTGCAAAAATATTATTATAATGTAAATGTGATGTGATTTATTGCACAATATCCCAGTCAGCGTAATAACCCAGGATGGGGTCCTGTCTGTGATCGAACTAACTAACTAACTAACAATGAATAATATCTTCCTGCGAGAGTACTGTACCGTTGGTACCCAGTTATATTTTACGAATAGTCTACGAATATTTTAACATTTTATTTAACAGCCGATTTTTTACTTTTCTCACAATACCCCATCATGTGGGAAATCATTTGCGTTTCCGTTTTCTCATAGCTTATCTCATTATTTCCGATGACGTGAGTCATTTTGTGGATCATGGAGCCAATGTCATCTTGGTGAGATCTGTAGTAGTTCACGGCTCCAACGATTTTACCTCCTAAGGCGTATGCAACACCATCGTAGTTGCGGTCAAAAAAAATGGGGATCCTGTCCACGGGGGTGTATGTTGGAGCGTCCAGCAGTTGGGCAATGTAAGGATACCAGTCTTCTAGTGTGGCCTTGACACGGCTTCCGAAGTTTGCAAGATCGGGAGCGGCGGAAGTGTCCACGTCGATGGTCACTCCTTCAAATTATTGAAAGACGGTTTAAAAGTGAAAAATAAAATATTTCTGTAATTTGAAAATGATTTATTTTGTTGCTAACCATAAGTGCCAACAACAAGGTAAGCCAAAACTACTCCAAAAGTTTTCATGATTTCTTGGTTCGGTGGACGCTGGTTTTTCTACAGGCGACGGATGTGTTCCAATGAGTATCATTTTTCTGAAAGCGCGCCTTTTTATATTACGATCTGTGTCTGCGTCCGATTTGAAACTTGACGTTATGGCACGTACACCGGTAGTGCACACCATTTATTTAAATACGGCACCAGATATTGAGAGCGTAGTTTTTCATGAAAATATCAAATTGATATTATATTTTAATTTTTCACCGAGTCCCATTGTATATTGGCAGTCAGTAGTTGCGCAAAATAGAATCATGATGATGAGCAATAAAAAATCTTTTTGGACAGATATAAGTTACTAAATCATTGTGATAATTTGGACTGAATTAAAAATACATAATAATGTGATAATATAAATCAAAAGAATTTAGCGTGGGGTTAAGCATTGTCTGTAGTATGGGGTTAAGCATTGTGTCTGTAATATCGGCTTAAGCATGGTGTCATTAATATAGGATTAAGCATATGTTCGCTTTCTGATGCTTAACACTATGTTAAACGCGAACAGGAGGTAATTGTAAAATAGTATTATAAAAATTAAGGCGCGAAAACTGTAATCTACCGTTAACTTTAATTTGTCAAAAACAGACACACTATATAATTAAATATTTAATGACGAATACGAATGACGTTGTGCTGTGGAAATGTCACTGCCATTTGCGTTGTGTTGCGCGAATGTTAGTTTGCTCATTATATGTTATATAATTTCAATATACGATTATCATAAAAAACAACCGGTAAATAACTCGGGTCATTAAAAACGTCGCCTATTGAAAACAATTAAAATTATTTTCTCAACGTCTAATTTAAATTACATTTTGCTATTGGTTTTTGTACAGAAGTCTTATAGACTTGAAATAGTGACTTATTCGGCAGTAATAATAAAGCTGACGACAAAAAATATGATACTGGGAAGGAATTTAAATTCATTTGTGATCTTTTCCTAGTCTCCTTTTGAATTACGGAGGACCATAAGTAATATATCCAATAATAAAATTCAACAATATTGCTGGGTATTCTATACAAGTCTAATACAATTAAATTTCTCTTATACAAGCTACTCGAAATGCCAAAACATCATTATGTATGTAATAAGAAAAGCTAACTCAATTTAAACAACAAAAATTATGAATAATATGTAGCGTTGATTAACCGCTATACCCTTCCACGTTTCAAAAACTTACTTCGTAATTCAACTTTTAAGATATAATTTCCCATTAGTACAAATGCCAAGTTGTTTTCGTTACGAAACTATAATATAATTTACTTGCGTCATGTCTGAATGTATCTTCGGTAACTTCGTAGCTCTAACCTCTATTCGTTCTTAAAGGCTTAAGAAGCTACATCACAAAATATTAACTGTTCGACTTTCTCGACTTTGCAACTCCCAACTTTCCACAAAATGCTCACCCGACGCCTTTGGAAACTATTGGTCTTGATCACAAACGTTGCAGCAAATCGTGGTTCTGATTTGCTTCGCGTTGACCCAAACACATGCCGCTTCACGGCATCTACACTCAAGCATGATCTGAAACTCCGGAAACGAAATCTATGCCTGGGATCGTTATGGGTTGTTGGGGCTATAGCAATTGTCCTTAATTCCTTCGTATATGCTCCTATCATGGAAAAAATAAAGATGGTCATTTACTCAGTTGGCATAATATTCTATCTACTTTTTCTGGTACTCACAAACTTTTGGCTGGACGAGCTGGTCAGAAGCATGAATGGAATGATTTCACTATATGCGCATATTCAAGGTAGTTATTTATTTTTAAATTTGCATCCCACAGGGTTAATAAACTGTGATTATTTTTTACTTGCAGCGAAATATATGAAGGACAACGATCCCAAACAGAACAACTCTATGCGCTTGCTTGACCGGCTCGTCATTGCCAATACATTTAACTGCTTTGAAATCGCGGCAATGGTGTTGGTCGGATGCATTTTGGATCCACGATACAAACTATTCTTAGGACACCTGATTCCAGAGAATTACTACTATCCATTTCCTATACCGAGCCTTTCAGTTGTTTAACAAAACCTGGATGAGTTGGGCTGGAAAATTTGTTGCTGGGGGTCACGTTTTAGCCACTATCAGTCTATACTCAAGCCCCATTTTTGGGGCCGCCAGCCCCAATTTTGGGGTCGCCCAGAAGCCCCAATTTTGGGGCCGACAGCCCCAGTTTTGGGGCCGCTTGCTTATTTTTCCAGTCAGCGGCCCCACTTTTGGGGCCGCCAGCCCCAAAATTGGGGCCGATAACTGAAGAAGTTTCGAAAAAATTAGAGTAACAAAAACTGTTGAGGAGTAACAACAATTAAAAATCGGAATTATAAACTTAAAATAAATTAAAAAATTTTGACCGTGGCAATTTTTAACTTTACCGTGGCTTTTTTGAATAATCGAATTTTAAATGAGTGAAACTCAAAAATATGGTATCTAGATTGTAATAAATTTTAAAAATATGCAATCAGCACTAAAAATACTTTAAAAATATGCACTTTTTAAATAAATAATTGATTTGTAAATTCCGTGATAACTGTAGTAGCAATTATAATTTTTAATAAATAAGCACATCCGGCCCCAAAAATGGGGCCGGCGGCCCCATTTTTGGGGCTGACAAATCAATTAGGTATAAATCTAGACTATGTCGGACTATTATCGGTGATTGATGACTGCATACTTTACACACTTATTCAGATACAGTTTTTGTACCAATTTTTATGTGTGTGAATTTGGAATTTAAGTTGATTTATCAGTGACAGTAGCAGTTACGTGAAATGGTGTGGGTTGTTATTGATCAGCAGAGGCAATTTTACTCATTAGATAATGAAAGTGGATACAGTAATTTGCTACACTTCGCGATTTTTCAATTGCCTTTATCTGTAAGCGATCTAACTATGACTAAAACTGCAATGTTACCACAGTATAGTTGTACGCTTGTATTCAATTCAGTTACAGTTACATTACTGGTTTGGCTAAATTACAGTTTCAATTTATTAACTCCCCTGTAACCAATTACGCACTAATCAATATAGATAAATTTGGAACCAAATGATATTTAACGTTGTTCAATTAACAATGTAACCTTAATGCGTAAGTTGCATTATATCCATAAGTTGAGAATCAAATACGCTAGCTAGCCAATTATCAATAATTAATGATTTGCAACCGATAGTTATCGTTTTACACAATGCAAACATAATTTTTCTGTAATATTGCAGTAACTTGGAGTTTAACGTGTTAATTAATGCAAGAGTAATTAATATACTTGTCATATTTTTTTAAATTATAACCCAGAGCACAGGAAACGGTTGCAATATTTTTTTTAAATTATAATAAACAAACATTTTCACCTACACGATGTTGCCCATTTTGTGGTCGCCGGCCCCAAAATTGGGGCCCCTATGCACCAGCCCCATATTTGGGGCCGGCAGCCACAAAATTGGGGCCGGCCGGCCCCAAAAATGGGGCTTCTGAGCGGCCCCAAAATTGGGGCTGGCGGCCCCAAAAATGGGGCTTCTGAGCGGCCCCAAAATTGGGGCTGGCGGCCCCAAAAATGGGGCTTGAGTATAGACTGACTATATTTCCTGCATGCTCCAGCATATTAGTGATCAAATATGGACGTGATTTTGAACTTGCACTGAATCTAGGAATAGTTACGGCTACTGGCAGCTTTGTCTTCTTTTGGTTGTGTTCTTTGGAACTTGGTAAGTTGTTGTGGGTACGGCAAGACAAAATGCTTGACTCTTGGAGAAAATGTGATTGGAATGGGAATATTCGGGAAAGAAGAATCATGACAAGGTTTAGAAAAAGTTGCAGCAAGATTTTGATTAATCATGCCAATGTATTTGTGGTTGGGCGCATGACGCAGTTTAATTATATTAAAACACTTGTAATCATTACGTTCAAATCTCTGCTCACCTTTAATCAGTTGAATATCACTGAAATATTGAACGTTATTGAATAACGTTTTAACATAATTTTTAATCACTGAATTATACAATTGTTTAATTGTTTAAGAATATAGCCGAAATAAAATTGATTTATTGTAGCGCACTATGTTTCATCCCAAAATGCACCTTGAATACGTTCCCATGTTCATAAACGTCATCGGCGTATCAGTGAATTCAGAGACACGAAACAGATCTATTGCCAAAGAACACAAATTTATGAACCATGAAAAAAAACTTATTTTCTTTGTGCAGCAAAAACATACTTTATTCAATTCAATTTAAGATGACTTGACAACCATTCAGTTTCGGTTGCAAACAGAACTTTACATGTTATCACCATAACATACTTGACATACTTAAACTGTGTCATTCTACCTGTGTCAACAGCATTTTCCCATGCCGCATCAATGTTTTGTCGCAACTCAGCTGAAACTTTCCCATACCTTTCTGTCCAACGACGCCCCATTCCACTCATGCCTCCGCCAATAATTGAATGTATTGCATTGACGTGCCCATAAGTATTTACCCAATTTCATTAAAAACATCCAAATATCAAATATAGTAACCATCTGTGGGTCCGCAGTTGGAGTTGCTTGGTGATTTCAAAAGCAAGCATGACATTTAGTTTGCTTAGTCAAGTTCACTTTTGTGAATATCCTCCTTTTTACCAATTTGATCATTCAATAATACCTGATCCTGGCAATGAAAAGGCGTTGACACACAGGACGTGTCAACTAATTTTATAATTAATATGAGCCCAGTCCCACATTTAAATGTAATCTTCAGAGGATGGTGAACATTTCCGCTACGCAGATATAAATTATGGCAACTCCAACTAGTTTAACAGTTTTATTTACTCATTACTGTAATCCGGAATCAAGTATCATGTCAATAGTTTGATGTTCAAATGTTTGATGTTTTATTAATTCATGTTCCTGTCCGGTTTCAAAAGTGGCTCCGGGTTGCTTGTGCTAAACGTCGTACGGTATAGGGAAATGCGATTGCTTGTATAGTACACCACTTCGGTCAAGTTTAATATAGCGTGCTGTCCGAAAGGCATACACATACGCAAATGGCATCCCGATATAATATCAAACTAATAATGGATGTAGAAATGTCATCGTGTTCAGGTAATGCTGAACAAGGTGGTAAGTTAACTTGCACATATGTATGGTGATTTTAAATAATTTACGCATGGAATTATAATGTATTGTCTTAAACCCCTCAGAAATGGAAAACTGGTATATATCACATCGTAATAAGTTAACTTAAAAAGGCTTACAAAAAACTACCTCAAATTATTGTGGCTCAAAGTAAGCTCTTTGGGTGACTGCTTGAATATATTGCTTGCTTCAATGTGCACGTCGTAGCCCTTATATTCCCAGGTATCGTTAAAACGTGGTCGAAATACCTAAAACATAGGCGTCCACCATCATGATTTGTTCGTAATAAATAGTAATATACCACAACCCATATTCGTGAACAGTCTAAATTTTTGCGGCAGCCAAGATGATCCTGTATCAGATGAAAAAAACGAACAACCACCTTTAAAGTAATTGCATCCGCACGCGTACTCCTGTTATCGATTAATATCCAAAACCGGTTCCGGTCAGTTCGACTGTCGTATAATGGGGTATTGGTCAATTCTTTTATATGCGTAGATGCATAAGCAAAAGTTTATACCAAAAGAAAATTTTCTTGTGTGGCCGAAACACCAAAGTTTTGGGATGCACTAAATACAAAAGAATATCTGTTTACTGCTATCATTTCCTAATTGATTTAGTGTTAAGATTTGATTTTCAGTTTCAGCCCGCAATATTTGCAACGGACGCCACTCCAAAATTCGCTAAATAAGTTACAGAATCATTCAGTACACATATTTCTTCTCCAGTACTATAGATGCACATACGATTCTTTCCGTGTACCAATGTGTAGTTAGGTAGATTTTAATATTTAAATTGGTTACTCATCCAAGCTATTCTATTGCTCCATTAGAATACGGTTTTTACGTATTATAAGACAGTGGAAACTAATCTTAATTACACTAAGATCCTTTAATAACATATTGCCTGAAAACTTCCTTCTAGCAGCAGATCATTTACGTCTTGGAAGTTGATTGTTTTGAATACTTGTTGGTTGTTTCCTCTTTTCAACATAGTTCATAATCAACATCGATGCAAAATCAATCGCCGAGCCGCTTTAAAAAGGATTGAATTAATCTTGAAAGCAACTGTTAGTTTAAGTAAATGTGACACTCCTCATATTGCAAACATAGAGGAAGCTGGTGTTGAAATTCCTTATGATTGCCAGCAGAGTTTAAAGAGAACGCTGCTGGTGTTCAGAAACCAAATCCAAAGATTTATAAAAGAATCAAAATTGCAACTCCAAAGTGTAATAGCCAGTGTAATCATTTCCTCAAATCGAGTATTATTCCGAAATAATCTGGAATTTCTTACATCCGTTTCCTTACAAACAATTACTTGGTGTCTTGCTGCGAATCGGTGAACTTGTGAACAAAATATTTGTTCATGGAGTATAACGTGGTATTATCCCATAATAAAGGTACTGTCTGTGAAGCAGCAATTGACCCACATCGGATCCAGTTGATCGATTCATAGATTCTTGGTTTGCTGTTTCAATGTGTTACAAAAAACGACTACAATTTACGCACTGCTGTAATAAAACAACGCATTGATGAATCTGCGATATACATTTTGCATACATGGCATGGATGTTCAGCAGAAACAGAATTTGAAATTAACAACGACCTTAAAAAGACAAAAATAGTAGTTTTGCCCACAACTGTTGGACTGTAAAGTATATATTTCATATGCAACAACTATATTTCATATGTTAAACGAATTTTGGCACAACATAATTAGTTGTGCGGAGATAAAATCCACGATCATTGGTTGGTAGAAACTAAAAGACTGTTTTAAGAAAACGAAAAACATTTAGAGTTTGATTAATTTTTTACATTGTATATTTCAGTAAAGACTTAATCAACTGAAATGGAATCAAATATATGAGGTAGTGTTTGTGAAATATTTTATGCTATTCAATTTGAATTCAGCACGAAAGTATTGCGGATGTCAATTTGTTTACAAAATCCCGTCCGCAGCGAATATGGACGAGTACAATTCACTGTAACTGAAAACGTCAAAGGTTAAGCGTCTAGCTTAACATATTAATCAAATCACAATGGTACCAATACGACGTGTCAACTGTTCGTTTACACACATACTGCTTCCATGTTTGTTGCATCATACCTCCACTCTGCAGGAATGCACATCAAGGGCATGTGATATATTAAGAAAACCAAATAGTAAAATATCCTTCGCCGGATGCATTACTCATGTGATAAACTTTGATGGCTATAACATCAAAGCCACCCTTATAAAGGAACCAATCATTTTGCTGAGATACTATAATGTAGATTTCTGGGATTGTTTCGCGGAGGATGGTGAGCGTTTGATTCCAATAGAACTACTTAGCAATCTGACGATTATGGGAAAGTTTGTACATTGTACCAGGTGGCAGGAGTACTTACTGCCTTAGGACTTACTGTCACATCAAAAATACAGCCTCAGCTTGAAAAGTAAAGGGAGGAACTGTACAGCAAGGATATATGTCTCTCCCCCATGTTATGATGAATGTTGGAAAATGCATACACTTGAAAAGTCAGGCAGAGTTCGGAATATTGCACTCGTAGACCCATTTTGGAAGGTGACACAACTGGACCTGTATAAAGAACGACGTCTGGAATATAAACTAGTCAGGATGGAGGATTACTCAATACTAATTACAAACTTGGACGAGGACCCCACTACTATTGACAATTTCATCAACGCTGTTTCGTTTCGAGGGCGTAATGTAAAGGTATCACAAATCATATTTGTTTGGAATATTTCCAACGATGATTTTAACTTTGAGTTGTTTAATGATCGGGACTACATCCTGCTGAAATTAGATGCAGCCATCTGAACAAGACAAGATTTGTACAGCGCCAGAAAAAATACACGGTTGAAGTTGAGAATTACCCCCAGAAATTTGGCTATTTAGCGACAAGGCAACATCAAAGCTATACGAGAATGACACTGGCCGATTCCGTAAGAGAGAAAATGTATTGATGGAGCTGTGCAAACTAGATATTTACAACAAGGTAAAAATACTCGGTGCACTGGATTTACATATAATCTCCTGATGATGACTGCAAACGTCACAACACAAATTCACCCTACCCTACCCAAAGCAAAGTATAAATGAGCAGGAATACAATTTGTAAAATCAACGATTCGCAATAGTTTCAAGTGCCACTAGTTACAAAAAGTCAATGAATATTAAATATACATTACGGCCGTAAACATATTAGGTACCAGTTTTTGAAATTCCCCAAAACCGTGGTCGTCCAAATGTGTACATCATTTGCGAGAGGCTAACAAAGCCTTACATGTTAGCACCACAACATACTTTACGTAATTAAATTGCGTCATTCTACTCATCACAAAAATTCGGCCATGGTGAAGTAATACCATGTTGCAACTTCTTTGAAATTTTCGCATTACCTTCCTTTCAACAGTGCGTCCACTCCAGTCGTGCTTACTCCAAGAATCGAACGTCTTACTTTGCCGTACCCACATATACTTCCCAATCTGAAGGACAAACATCCACGAAAAGAAACCGAGTGGTCCTGCTAAACCCGCACCAAGTCTCACAATCACTTTCATACTCATCCAAAGATAAGTCCCGAAATGAAGTAGAAGATTGACATCACCTTCTTGTTCAAGTCGGAATACAACAGATTGCAAACGAATATTCCAGTTACGAGCATGAATGTGAATTTTACCATCCGTCCAATTATCTTTGTCCTGTTCGCGATATTTGAATCACTTCGACGGAATGCGATTTGTCTTTCAAGATCAAACTTTAGATCAACGCAGCCTTGACGGTTTGCAAAGTTGATGATGAGTGACATCATCCTGTGGAGCCTGGAACTAAACATGGTTCACGGAACTGTACCGTTTGAACTTTCAAGTCCGAAACATAATATATTTTCTGATGCTTTTTGTATCTGTCCATATGTCGGAAGGTCTTACAAGTGTATGGGTAGAACAATATTGAAACTCAAGTGCTTGTTTAATTCTTTGCCAAGCTTTCAATAGTGGCTAACTTTTCGTTCCAATTTCACTGATGGTTATTACATATGATGGTAACATTATTTGGAAGAACGAATTGAGCAGAACAATGACGTCAACGCATTTAACCTCAATCCGAATAATAGGTGCCGCAACAATTTCTTCAATTGAAGCCGCAATGGCGTTCTTAATAAAATGGGGCACAGTAGTACCAGATAGATTACATGTATTATTAAATTAAAAACTAAAGTCTACAATTTCCTTGAAGAAGATTATACGTAATGTATAAGTTGTCATACTGTAGACCAAATATCATAACTGGCTCCAAAACAGCACAAAATAGTCGAAATAAAGAGAAACATTTATGTCGGTAATAGTTTTGCATTTGAAAGGTTGCTTTGTTCGTAATTTGGACCTTATTGTGGCTTGCCATTAGAAGACCGCATAAATGTTCCAAATTGTCTTATCGATTGAAATATTGAAATTGACTATTGTTTTGTCAGCTATGTATTTTTTATTTTTGAATTAAAGTACAACCACAATCTTCAAAGCTTGCTCATGACACATTAATAACTAGATGATAATTGTAGATAAATGGATACAAATTTAGACGTAAACAAGCTATGCAAGCGTTACTTGAAAACATGTTTACGGAATCTTTCGTGTTCTATACTGTTGTTGCTTCTGTCAGTTTTTCAGATTTTGCTTGTTAATCTTTTTGCCAACCAAAACTATAATATATAGGTGTACATCCTAACACTAACGTAACTTTTGAAAACACGATCACGTCACACCAGCGCGTAGCATTAAGGTGGTTGGGGTATTGTATGAATACACTAGGGACAAGATTACAACGGTGTATGTCAAAGGAACCGAATATGATTATTTTGCACCCCTTTCATATGTGCTTTTTCTTGTGCCATGAGGTTTGTCTTGAAGAAAAATATATTGTCCATTACCTGTCCAACCATAAAATATGATTCCTAGCGGAGTAGGGGATGCTTTCTTAATTGTATGCTTAGGCAAAGCTGACACGTAAGTGGGATGATGCTTTTGTGTTGAGCGGAGTAGCGATGCTTTTTGTCGTTGTGTATTATTAAATCGAAAAATGTATATTTATGGTTACTAGTAAATGTGACGAGCAAGCTCAGCCGACAAGAGAAGAGCTGAGGATGCCTTTGGTTGTTCGGCTCCTGCGATCCAAATCAAAGTACATATACGTTTGCATAGTATTATCGTTTGATGCTTGTGAAGTCGTTGGGAAGTAGCACATTGAAAATAAATGGCATTGGAAACAAATACATAAATACATGGAAATTAAGGAAATTATTAATTTGGAGTGTCAATCATATAACGTAGCGTAGCCGTGGGACATTTCTAACTACAGTCTCTATTTCCAGTCTCTTGGTCACTGAAATTGTTTCTAATGAGATTCGACTTGTAACATTTGTGAAAGTTGGATGTTCAAGTGAGTTAAATCTTCGCCAAGTTTCAATGCAAACAGTGAAACAAAGGCACCATGTTTTCATAAGCATGGTTGCTTTGATAGTCAATATAATTGTAACCATAAAAATGTGCTTTATTGCGGTCAATTGCATTTTGACTGACTGACGGAATTATTTCGCTCAAAATGCAAGTGCATGCAAACATATTGTGTACAAGCATTCGGTTAATAAATAAATAAAGGACACAAAGAAAGAATGACCAATAACGAACTAGAATAAGTGCTATCGTTACCCTTAGATTATTCCTTCGTAAAATACGTGAATGAATATTATATTAAAAATAAAGGTATTCAGGTGGGAAATTGTGCATCAGTGTCAACTGCTAACATCGCTGCATATCATGAACTAAACGAAATTCTGCATAAAGGGAAATATGCTTTCACGTACTTTTGTCGATGACAGTTTCATGATAATAGACATGTCCAATATTGAATGTGTATCTTCAAAGGACATATTTACACATACATCTTTGAAATTCACGTTTGCTTACAATGATCAGGAAATATTTTTTTAGATCCCCCTAAATATCTACTTAGAGCACTACCATTAAGTCAAGGTATTAGGCAGAAACGAGTATGAACTGATTTAAAGTATATTATATTAGAATAACAACTAAAATCAGAAATAGAGAAATGTAGGGATCATAATATGTTGTCAATCTTAAAAAAGTTTAAGATCAAGGTAGTTTTCTGTAACACGACAAAACTCGGAAGTATGCTGAAACTAAAGTAGGTAGAACCAAATATGTGTATCGTTATATAAAAATGAATAGGTATACGTAAAATGTTAATTTGAATGAACCAAAATGTAAATGATATTATACAGTCTAATAAGCTTGTACTACTGTTACTTACATACAAGAAAATGTGGAGACAAACTGCGGCGGGTTTGTTTAAGTTACTAGGGTTACGCGTGCTCGCAATGCGAGCATTATAATTATTAAACAAATCGTTAATGCATTTGGAAAATACTGTGCTAGACGCTTTTAGACTTTTTTGGTCACGTGAAATTCAAAATTATAAAACGTTATGGATAGGTACTAACGACTTCGTTAGTACTAAATCCCTTGACACCACAGTGAATAAGCATTTGAAGGTTGTTTGCAAAAAATAGTTAACCATATTTCATAATTTTGCCAATAGCGTCTTAATTTAATCGTTAGATTAATGTTATGCATCACCATAAATAATATCTAGAACTGAACATTGCACTCCCTCTTCAACCTTTTCATTTCTCAAGTTGTTCATTCAGATTTTTGGTGACGCAGTCGTTCCATACAGAGTAATAAATACAACCATTGTCATAAACACATCACTACTCATACAAAACAATATGAGCACCATCCAAATATATTCTTTAGTTAAGAATTTGCTAAAGGCTGGGTTAAACTGATCATTGGCCTATCATAATACAAACTCAAAACTTGCATTTCGAAACTGACAGCACATTTGAAATCAGAGGACAACGAACAAAAAGATAATTACTATCATTAAAATGCTTTTGTTTGCTTACCATAAACACCTTGTAACACTATTATAATCCCCGGATATGAACACCTACTCCATATTTACAATCAGGGTGCCAAGTAACATACTTAAACTGATCTTCAATAAATTGTGACGAATTAGGCTTTTCATAACATTGATAAGCCTCAGATTTCAAAAGCGACTCCATATTTGAAATAACGGGTAAAAATTACTCATGTAAACTGATTTTTATCAAATTTTGACAAATTTTAGGCTTACCATGATTCATGACACGTTATCACATCTTGAAAAGCCTAAGATATCTAAAGTGACTGCATATTTGAAATCAGGGGTAAAAATTTCCTATAGAAACTGATTGTCATTGAATAGTTAAGAATTAATTAAAAGGTCAAAATGTCGAAGGAATCTTTCACCAAACCGACACCGTTGTCGTCAACACAAGCCGCAATAAGGCGTGATCATAATGACCGACATTAAATTTCCAAGTCTCGTAGGCGAAATAACCCTTGTCATATTATAATCATATGGAACTAAAGAGAAAACAGAATGCAGTCGGTTACAGTAGTAGGCCACACTTTACTACACGCAAAACGTCATCACAACGTCAAGGACAAAGGTGTGCAATCCGTTCCATTGAGCAATATTTGTTAAAACAATACCCACATTTCGCAACGATATTACAATGGAATTACTCAACTGGCATTGAGACCCAATCCAAACGTTTGTACCGACAAAAAATATTTGCTAAAAATCTGGTACTAAGTGCGTGTCACAGTTGAATAATATCAAAATGCAGAGATTTTTGAAATATGTGGCAATTGTTGTCATTATTGTAACCGACGAGTTGAATATATTCAACAAAGTAAATCGTGCACAAGCTGGGGTGGTCGTAAATGTGGTGGAGCGAGCAGATGTTGCCGGACAAGACACCGGCAAGAGACGAGAGGTGCCAAAGCATCCAGTTGACGACAGTGGTAGGTATCCACTCAAGCCATTATTTACAGTCTACAAAGCCGGAATGAATTGACATTTGCTAAACATCTGTTTTATTTTCTAGGTAAATACACTGGACTCTTTGCTCCAGCCTGCAGCAACAGCTTCATGATTTCGCCAAGAAACGAAACATTTGAGCTCCCGATTGACGCCGATATAGTGACCGGCGGCGGTATATCCTGCCACTGGAACATATTCGTAAGCGGCTAAGAAATGTAAGAATATAGCGATTTGAAAGTCAAAATATATTACTATTCTTTTCACAGGGAATAGACGATTGTGTGCCAGTACTTAGTTGCAACAAATTCCGTCTCAAAGAGCCCGGAACAGACAAGAACGACCCATGCGCCCAAGAATACATGTTGGTAACTGACGGCTCCTATGGATTTCAAAAGTTTTGCGGACAGGAAGGACCGGTTCAAGTGACAAGCGGACGAATGCTCCGAGACTTTTACATCACATTAAAGTTGGCCGCCGCCGCCCAAGGGGATGTAACGGATAGAGCAATCAAATGCACGGTAACTTGCTCAAAGGGAAACGTTGAAGGGAAGGCACTTGTTGAAAACTCTGAACCTGACAAGAACGAGGACTGCAGTAAGCTAAACGAATCATTTATATAATCACCGTCATAACGATCCGTACGAAGGAGGCAATAATCGAGATATTTTGAACATTACTTGCAGACTGTGGACGGAAGCCGAATGCAGACAGAATTGTCGGCGGAGCGGACGCAAAGCGTGGAGGTACAGTCAATTGAGTTTTAAAGTGGTTACGTCAATTACAATATGGAAGGAACGACATTTTTTGTATGTTTTTTTAGAATTTCCATGGATGGCCGCATTGGTGGCGCCCGGAACGCGAAAGCCATTCTGCGGCGGCAGCGTCATCAACAACCGATTCGTTCTCACCGCTGCACACTGTCTGATGGGCTCGCACAGGAATGCCAGCGACGTCAACATTCTCCTAAACGCGCACAGTCTCAACGTGACCGACGTCCAAGTAGTGGTTGGCGGAAATCGCTCACAGGCGGTTTGGACGGCGGAGCAGCTCGCCGTCAAGGACAAGGAGGATAACTCGTACCGATTTACCGTCGGTCGATATTTTATTCACCCGCTTTACGACAAAAAGTAAGTTGGATCATCAAACAGAGTTTTCCGACGCGTAGTACATTTCGCTTAATAAACAATTTTATTTGCAGCGTCAGCAAGGACTTTGACGTGGCACTAATCAAACTTGGTAAACCGATCAAGTGGAAGGTTCACAAGGAGGTTTCCCCCGTTTGCTTTCCGAAAGGCATTCTCTACGGAGAGTCAAAAGCGGTCAGTACTCCATACCGTCCTTCTAACGTCTCTTGTCATTTTGGTAACCCTTTTTCTACGACTCGTTTTCCAGGGGGTCAAATCAATTGTTGCTGGTTGGGGAATTGACGACGAGAACGCAGCCAAGACGCAGACGATCCTTCAAAAACTGGACGTTTCCGTGTTTCGTGACGACAAGTGTAAGGAATTGTACGGGTCCAGTGTCACGCCAAGAATGATATGCGCTGGGCTTGAAGAAGGTGGTAAGAGTGGATGCATGGGTGACTCGGGCGGAGCTCTCATTGCCGAAAAGAGCAAGCAAGTATGGGAGCAGATTGGACATGTGATTTTTGGAGGTGGATGCGGAAAGGTGAAGCCAACCGTGTTTCTCAACAGCCGGAGTAAGATTAATTTGATATTTACTTATTAGCAAACCTTCATGTAGTGAAGTAACGATAATTTGACGTGTTAAAATATTTGCAGAAATTTCGCAGTGGGTGCGCTATATCAGCAACTTGGAGGACGCCGTTTGGTGTCATGGTAACTGAAACTATTTACCGAGATATTTATGGAACCGGTTCAATTGATCATACCTTAAATAGTTAAGATACATACGTGAATAAGCTTCGCACGTAAGTTGTAAATCAATAAACACTTGGATCCTCACCAGGAAAATGGATATTGGCCGGCATTACAAATATATTCAGGAAATCATATTGATTGTGAATACATCATACGAGCTTAAATAGACACGTGGCCTGTCTAACGCGGACTAGATTGCATGAAGAGTGATATATAACTAACACCCGTCATTGTACGACACGTCTATTCGATAATCGATTGCGACGAAGTTACAATTGTCACCGGATGTATCGATTTATAACGAAAGCCAATAGCCTGTAAAATGTCAGTCGTTTCACCAGTATTCTGAATAGGTAATACCCTGCGTATCGTAATAGACGCTCAGCATGGTCTCCATGTAGTATAATATATTGAGTCGTGTACACAGTCCTGATATGTGCGAGTGTTTTTGGGAGCACCTTTAGAAACCAAGAATCAATTGCTTGTTGTACATATAGTTTAGTCGCAACAACTAGGAATAGTTGCTTCAGCGTTTAACCAAACCCATTTTCAACAATATTGGGCAATGCTAAAATAATATCGTTTCTCCATACTGTTTTGTTGTTCTTTACTTGAAACAATAACAGCCAGAAAATGAAGCTCAAATTATTGTGGTTTTGGAATATTATATCCGGAATGCGGTTCGCCGTCAGTTCCAACGACACTCTCCTCGTTCAATTAGATGAAAGAGAAGACAAAGTAATAAACGACTGGAAACCAACAAATGCTTTGAACGAAATCACATACAGTTTAGCTTCCGATAGACTAAATACGTTCGTGTTCGTTGCAAATTATAAAAACGTTGACATTACGGAATCCCCTCACCCAATCATGGTGATGAATCCGACAATACTGTTTGAAGCGGTGATATGTGCAAATGCACTTAAGTCGCTTGAATCTGCAAACGGACATTGTTTCCAATTTGATTTCTTCAATTACTCTACTATATCCAAACCTTGGTTTGAGGCAATTCTGATTCATCTACTACCCTCCAAGGACGAGTTTAAGTATAGAACTCTGGACCATACAAATTTGTTTAGTTACGCAAATCGACCCGACCTCAGATTCCAGATGTTAGAATCTGCATATTTCTTCAACCTGTTAATAAATAAAATAAATACTATGTTTATAGTCGAACCGGTTAAGCTCATTTAAGTGCTTATCTACCACCGGGGACTCTTCTCACAGAGAAGGGACACTCTGCAAGGATCCTGGTAGTCGATAATTCGAGTTCCCTTTGATAGTCGTACTCCCCAGGATACCTTTCCCCGTACAGGCTGCAAGCAGCACACACCGAGCCGAGAAGGATTTTGGGGTGCCGGCACCGGGATTCGATCCCGAGACCAGTGGCCGTAAGTCAGGTTTGCTGCTCACTGCACCACCTTGCCCCTCTTCAACCTGTTAGTTTACGAAAGTTCAAATGAACGCTTCCAAACGGACGACAATCTTGATCGCTTGATTAATTTGGGAGTGAACACAATGTCCACGGGGGATGAAGTTGAGGGTCCAACAATATACCACAACGTATATATGTTCATGCAGTTGTCTGATGTCCAAGGCACAATTGAGTACATTCAACTAGCAATTCCATGTAACCTTGATTGCTGGGCCCACTTAAAATTTTACGAATTCGAAAACATGCCACATGTTTCAAAACGAGCAATTTTAGCGATTGTGGAAGAGCAAATGCGACGTTACCCTTTTGAAGGGTTTTGGAAAGATGAAAACAAAAATGCAATGGCAAGTTCAATATCCAAAAATATAGCCGAGTGCCAAGTTTTCTCAGAGCGATATCGCCGCACGTTTCTGGAGGTGGTTAACAACGAGCAAGACAGATTTGGTTACGCTGTGGCGGAAACTATGCTGACAGTTATGACAAACTACACATATTATCTTAGCGACAGCACCGTTTGTCAAAACGGGAAAAGTACCACTGTAGATGGATACAGTCTTCGGTTCGCAGAAGTGAGCAAATTTTATCCAATGTGGAGCGTGTCCATAGCTTCAAGTGAAACTTCGCATAAATTTCATCAGCTATCCATTCACGATCATCTGAGTGACTTAAGATTCGTTACGTGTGGACAGCGGGGTTTCGACGCCTATCCGTTCGAAGAGCTATTGGTCGCGTATGATGTATATGTGTGGCTGGGGGTACTACTCGTGATACTATTTATACCGATCTGTTTAATGGCGCCATTTTGGAGCAGACTAATCGATAGGAATAGTTTGTATTTATTGAGATACCGAAATAACTTTTTGCCAATGGTGAAAGTACTACTTGAACAAGGCGATCCGTTCCCTGGAAATCTGGACAAAATTACACCGCTTCGTTTGATTCTTGCCGGATCTATGATAAGTGGACTCGTGCTAAGTAATGCATATAAAAATACAAATGTATACAATATGATCACAACCAGAAAAACTCTACTATATTATACGTTGGATCAGATACACAAGGACAACTTTTCGATTTACAGCAGAATCACAAATCTTGAAATCATACCAATAAAAGATACATATATTCTAGATCAAATATTCCGGTCGAATCATGTGGCCTTCCTTCACGGCGAAGCACGTCTAAATGATGGCGTTTATGGTGTAACGGAAGTTTTCAACTTTTACGCGGAAACGGAAGTGTCTCACAGGCGTTCCATGATGGAGGAATTAAATGCTTCTTCAGATGTCTTGTTCAAATTGTACGACCGTTCTGTAATGCATCCAAATGTATTGCAACAGCTGATTAATATAACGGGCAGTATCCTCCCAATAATTGAGACATTTAAACTTGGTGACATGAACGATTTCGTCGATAAAGTTTTGCAAAAAGAATTGAAAGCAGTATTCTGGGATCGGGAATCGAAATGGCTGAAAAGTGCTCTTATGAATTGTGATCGAACCGCAATTGTAATGCCAGAGAATAAGTGTGAATACTTAACAATTGAAGCAAAACAAGTGGGACAGTCACACGTGTCAGTTGGATCAGAAGTGTTTGGAAGAGTTAGCGTTGTACTCAATGTGAAAACTGTTTTGACTCGACACGTGCACCAACGAATTTCTACAGTGATAGAATCTGGGATAGCAAATTGGCTGCCTCTAATACTTACAGGGAAGCGATTTTCGAATACGACTGAAAATCCTGCTCCAGAAAGTGCAAAATTGGAGGGCAATATTTTGGTGATATTTGCGCTGTTACTTTTTGGATACACAGCAGCAGCCATCAGTATCATATGTGAGCTACGATGGAAAGTACTAAAGTGTGTCAATAAACTTACTTTGTTTGTAGGCTCAACGTTTGTTCGACCATGTAGTCGTAAAAGGGATTGTAAAGTGAGAGAGTTCGACAACATGCAAGATAGTAGCATACCCGGAAATTGACGCGCTCGGCATTACCTTAATGCCATGCATAACTTTGTTGAACGCTTGTGCAAGTTGATGTAATTAAAAGTTAGTTAGTTATCATATTTTGTTGAACACATTTTGAGACAATATTAAATAAGACACAACATAACGTAACTTAATTTGTACTTTCAAAGATTGCTATTTCCGCACGGCCAATAATGCTATACAAGTCAACACCATTACACATTTTACGTAGTTAAACTGAGTCATTCTACTCAAAACCAGAGTTTTTCCATGCTGAATTGAAATCATTTTACAGCTCCTTTGTAAATTTTGCATTATCTTCCTTGCAGAATCGCACCCATGCCAGTCGTGCTTTCTCCATGAGTCAAATGTTTTGGATTGCCGAACCCATAAATAGTTTCCAGTTTGAAGTACGAGCATCCAAAAATAGAAAATTGCTATGCATTCTAACATCACAGCAACCATTAACACTCCTGATAAATGGTTCCAATATCTCAATACCAAAACGTTGCAAAACAAGGGAAATATTGTGAACAAGAAATGAAACCATGTTAAGAACGGTCCGAAATAAGACATTGCGTTTTCGTTCAGAATTTGAAAAGCTCTGAAATTGATAATGATGCTCCGAGGCTCTCGGAACGCATCTGTAGTTCTACAAAAACGTTTTGAATTTACACGAAATTCTGTCGTTAGAGTCACTGCAACAAGGAATAAATATGTTGCAACGATAATACAAATGAGAGCAGCAGTGATCTCTATCAGAAATACCATGTAGCCCTGAAATAGTCCAATAGTAATCCCAACTGGAAAATAAGAATAATATTTCCTTGGAATAAGATGTGCTAGCAAAATTCCGTCACGAGGATCGTAGAGGCAAATTAGTGTGCAAACTGGAGTCAGTACGACACACACGGTCGACAAAATGAGAACGGGTCCATCCAGATACCAGTTTAGGCTGCTGGTATCAGGTTTGAAGTTTGGCATGTAGGTTGCTTAAAAAGATAAATAATATGATATATGAATTCACTTTTAAAACAAAATGCTCTGTATTCAATCAGTTGTATACTTACATTGAATATAATGGGAAAAGGTAATAATCCGGTTCAGAGTGATTGCTATATCTTCAGGCGTCACATTTGCTACAAAGTAACCGCACCAAATATTAGTACCGGAATGTAGTAGAAAATGGATATCACAGCTTTGTGGAAATTGGAATCTATATACTTAATACAAATTAGATTTTTTCGTTGTGATTCCTAAAACTTCTTAGTTTCAAATCGTAGAAAGACGTACAAGGTATCGTTTTGAAGCTAAGAAGATGGGGAGGTGCAATGGGGGTATCACAATTTGAAACTAAAAACCGTTCACTGCCAATTTTGAGGTCAAAGGTCAAAAACTGAAAATTGCATTCCTTTCGTACGTCAACTCGAAATATAATTCCTCATCAGTGCCCCAATGAGTGCAGAAATTACAACGGCCAAGTTGCCAATTATAACTACGTTAACCGATTTTAAAACGTTAACGGTTCTTGAACAATGTTGGTAAAATTATGGAAGAAACTATGTAACGGTTTATAAAGCTACTCTTTTTTGAATTGCGCTGAAAATTGGTTCGCAGATAGATTTGATGCGTAGAATCTGCATCTGCCATTTTTATCAATTAACATTGATTGTGGCGCCATCTATAAAATAAAGTAGCGGGAAGTCTGTTTCATGACACAATTAAATAACAAATAGGTAGTTGGTACTACTAAGCAAGCTGATTAACATGGTGAAAACCGTTTTCAAGCATAACGATCGTGGCGCACCAATAACTAAAAAAGGCGGGAGATATTTTTTCATTTGAATTGGCTAAAAAATTGACAGTTGGTCCTATCCAGCACGCTGATTAACATAGTGAAAGTTGTTTAAGCCAAAAAATGAACAACAAATTTTGGTTGCAATTCCGCATGTGAGTTTATAGTTTATTGACATGTTCTTTAAAATTAAGTTATCACGTGGAGCCCTAAATATGTAATATGTAAGTAGATGTATATTTACTTTACATGTATATTAACAGAATCGACGTTCACGTTCTCTAAATCTTTACCACCGTCCCTATTTAGGGACAGGTTGCTAGTACAGCATATTACGAATTGCAATTCCGGTAAAATCCAGAAATGATAGTTGTATTAATTTGATATTAACGCGATTCCGTGTTGTGGTAATTGGAATGATAGGTCGGAAGTCGGTTCTAGAATTTGAGTCGAATTTAATGTCGATACTACCAACACGGTAAGCGAAGTTGATGATTACGGACATCATTTTGTATAATCTGGAGCTAAACATGGTTTGAAGATTTTTCTAAGAATTTCCAATGATTCCAGGTGGTGCTTTTGTCCATCGACTCAGTCTGGTGTCTGCAGCAGGATATGTTAACTCGATCTGATTCAATATTTCGTTCGTCGCATTAAATTGATATGTTTTCGCTTGAATTAGGTTAATCGGAGGAATATAGTGACATATCCCGTTGTTGAAATTCGAATTGTTGCAATCAATATAGGAAATGATGTCAGTGCAGGATGCATGCAATGCCACCACAGCAATCATTTTATATTATTTCCAGCTTATTTTGGACATAAACTTAAACAAGTACGGGCAGGTAGTTAAAAATTATTAGTCGGTATAGTTTTCGAATATAGAATGCACGTTTAAAATAATTTTCTGTTCCGTGATATAAACGCACACATATTGATTTAGCAAAATTTGTGCAGTTGTGAGTTTTCAAGAAGCGATTGTGAAATTAGTGTTCAATTACTTTGATAATTTTTGTGGACGAGCCCACATTTATTACTGAAGCCAAAACAGTTTTTGTAGACAGAGTATTATAAACAATTACAAAAATTGTGCTACATTCAATTTGACATACCAAACTGCTTAGTTTTGCTAAATTACATTGTTGAATATGTCACGTATTGGAAATAGCAATTTTGTGCATGTTGAGCTAAGTCTCGAAATTCAGACACAAGTTTGTACCAATTATTCACAATGAGTATATTTTCTTGTGCTTGTTCAAACGTAAACTTAAATAAAACAGCTACTATATACGTTGGTTTACTTGCCTGTTGGAACGACTCAAATAATGTGGTCTCACTTTCTTGCAGCCAATAGACCCTTACACGTTATCACAACTACGGTCTTGACAAAATTAAATTGCGTCATTCTCCCCAAAACCACAATACTGCCATGTCGTATCAAAATCATCCTACAACTCTTTTGAAACTTGCGCATTATCTTCCTCTCTACCCTATCTCCATTCCAATCATGCTTGCTCCACGAATCAAACATTTTGCTTTGCCGTACCCACAAATACTTGCCAATCTGCAGCACAAACATCCAAAAATAAAATATCGCTATACCCGACAAAACCACAGCCACCTGAAGGAATCCCATTAGTTGGCCCCAATATCGAAGTACCAGCATGTTGCAAATCACTGGAAATATGGTGAACAGGAAGTGAAACGCCGTTACGAACGGACCGAAATAGCACATTTGGTATTCGTTGAGAATCTGAAATGCCCGATAGTTTATCCTTATATTATGCGGCTGTCTAAAATTGCCATTCGTTCTATATAATCGTTTGGAATTTATCCGGAATTCTCGGGTCAGGATAACAGCAAGTAGGAATAGATACGTATTGATTATGATACAAACAACCGCGGCGATACTTTCAATCAGAAGAACCAAATACGCCTGATAAAACGCGATTAGTACACCCATTGGAAAGTAGGAATAATATGCCATTGGTATTAAATTTCCAAGCATAATTCCGTCGCGTGGATCGCGAAAGGAAATAAGTGTACAAATCGGCACCATGGTACCACATATTCCCGTCAACACTAGAATCGTTCCGTCCAACAACCAATTCAGCTTACATTTGTCCGGGTTGAAATTTGTCATGTAGTTTTCTTTAAATAAGACAAATTACTAAATTTGTACATACGTTCCTACGAGAATCAACGGTTGTGCAAAGTATATACCAATTATACTTACGTTCAATCCGTTTGGAAAAGTGTATGATCCCATTGATTGAAATTACGATATCATCTGGCGATATGCGTACCACTGCGTATACGGCCATACAAATGAGGACGGAAATGTAATAGAAAAGGGACACAACGGCTTTGTTGAAACTTGAGTGAAGGACATTTTCTATAGCTATTGCAGTGCAGGCTAACACAGTAGCTTGAATGAGTACTCCGTTTCTTCTGCAGCGCTTTAGCACATTTGGATCCCTTGTCCGTGAAACGGTTCTATTTACTGCATCAAATATTATGTCAACGGCTCCAACATTGCTAGCGAAATTGACGACGTGGTACAGCATCTTATAAAGTCTGGAACTAAACATGATAGCGTGGTTATAATTTACTTTAGATTTGCAAAACTTTCTATTGTACCAGTACTCTAGGGTTTCAAAAGTTGTCGTCCACCTGAAAATGCCAGCTCCACTATTACTAAAGCAATCCATTCTTTACTTAACTTCCTTAGTTCATAGGAAAGCAATGATATATTGAATTTTTATTTCCATTACATGAAGCTGATTGCGAACGATTTCGATCGAAACTATTGACGTCTATCAGCTTAGCATGTAAGACAAGCCTTTTAAACTTTTTGAAAAAAATACCGACTTCATATGTAAAATTATTCATGTCAATTGATTTTATCGACATCGTTCTATAATTTCCAGACATACGTGAAATTCAGTCCATCCATCATTTTTATTCTAATCTACTTACTCGGTATATAGGAACACGCCGGAAATGGAAGAATTAAAATATGATTATTTTAGATACACTCAGAGTTAAGTAGTTTTCTGGGACTCATGTTTTATGCAACGCAATTTGGGGAAGGAAACATCTCCTTATTGCTTATATATCCCACTTAACCAATTTATTCCGAATAGTAATGGACGACAATATTAATTACTTGATAAGATTCTACATTAAATTACAATTTCATAGTATACGGTGCCAATCCAATTGTATTGCCAAATGGAAAACCCACTTTAGTTCCCGTGGCACCAAACCGATTCCTCCATGTTACTTATATACCGGATCCACTGAGATACCTCTGCAATTTTTTAGTTCATTAAAATTATAGCTTAACCTTTCATTCCTGATCATAGACAGAAACAATAGTTAAGTCCGGCGTATTAATTTGGAATTAACTTACGCCTCGTATTAAGATATACGCCAGGCTTCTTTTGTTCCGCACATCCCTCCCCAAAACTGACAATCCCAATCTGCTCCCATACTTGTTTCGTCTTTTCAGAAATGAGGGGCCCGCCCGAGTCGCCCTTGCACGAGTCCTTGCCTCCTTCTTCAAATCCGGCGCAAATGAATCTGTGCGTGAACCGGGTGTCGTAAAATTCCCTGCACTTGTCCTCGGTTAGCACGGGAACGTCTAGCTTCTGCAGGAAGGACTGTGTCGTTTGGGAGTTGCTATCGTTGAGACCCCAACCAGCCACTATTGCCTTGGCACCCTATCAAATACAACCCATTATACACTATTGCTGCTGTAAACAATGCCACTATACCGTGATTATAAGTCACTTACCTCCTTTGATTCTAAATGGAGGCCAACTCTGGGAATACAAACTGGTGAAACCTCCTTTTGTACCTTCCAGTCGATCGCCTTATCAAGTTTGATAAGCGCAACGTCAAAATCGTTCGTTCTGAAAACAAGTAACCACTCAACTTATATGAAGCTCGATAACAAAGTTTAAATATTTTCTGGTGACACACTTACTGCCTGACGTAAAGCGGATGAATGAAATATTTCTCGACAGTGAATCTGTAGGAGTTATCCTTCTTGTCCTTTTCAGCGAGCTGTTCCGCCGTCCACAGCGCCTTGGAGCCACCCTGTCCGCTTGCAACAGCCTTGTCGGTTATGTTGAGATGATGGGCGTTGAGAAGGATGTTGATGTTCTTAGCCTTCATGTAAGGTCCCTTGAAACAATGGGCGGCTGTGAGGATAAAGTTGTTGTTGATTACGCTTCCGCCGCAAAATGGCTTTCGTGTTCCGGTGGCAACCATGGCGGCCATCCACGGAAATTCTGTGGAGCCACAAATCCCAAAACTTGGTATCTCAAAACCAATGATTCTTCACGCAATTAACCATGAACTATATTTAATATACCTCCTCGTTTTGCATCTTCACCGCCCACAATCCTGTCAGCATTCGGTTTTCGTCCACAATCTGGAATTAAGATTTGACCTCTGTTGATAATGACTTTACAAGGAAAGTATGATATGGCTTGTTCGTGTTGTTTTCTTACTGCAATCCTCGTTTGTGTCCGGTTCAGAGTTTTCATCCAATGGCTTTCCAGCGACCTTTCCCGGATGACAGGTAACGGAGCACTTGACAGCTCGGTCGGTACCGCCTGGAGCCATTTTCAATGTTATGTAAAAGTCACGGAGTTTTCTTCCACTTGTTATATCGTCCGGACCATCCTTTCCACAAAACTTTTGGAATCCGTAGGAGCCATCAGTAATCTCCATATATTCTTCAGCGCAAGGGTCGTCCTTGTCGTCGCCGGGATCCTTGAGATGGAATTTCTTGCAGGCTACTACAGGGACGCAGTCGTCGGTTCCCTGTAATCCAAAGCAATTACAGACAAATTTTTCTCGTGACATCTCATAATTTATTTATATTTTTAAATGCAACTTACAATAACGTTCCAATGGCAAGTGGTGCCACCGTGCTTCACAATCTTCTTGTCGATCTCGAGGTCAACTTCCTTCTTGATAGGAGTAATGATGAGAGTGTCGCTACAGTCGGGATCGAATGGACCCGTATATTGCCCTGTGGAATAAGGAAACATCCAAACCGTCAATATGGTGGCCAATATGAACAACTCCAAATAATTCACAGCTTGAGATTACATTAAAACTTACCATTGTCGTTCACGGCGTGATGGGGCACCTGAAATAATCAACTCCATAGGTTAAGATAATGCTAATTATTTTCGTGGCTTCATTCATGTGGCTTTAATTAAATATTCACCTCGCGTCTCTTCGTAGCTCCCTGTTTTTCCTTGACCACATCCGCCTGTTCGATCACATTCACAACAACCCCAGCTTCTACATGGCTAAGCCTCGTTAACGTTTCAAACTCACCAATGTTTAGAATGGCTCCAATTGCAATAATTCTGGCTAAAAATGCAAGCATTCTGACAAATTTAAATCAACACGGAAACTTTTATTTTTTTCTTCCTTGCCACCGTATCCTAGGCAAGTTGGTCAAATAAAGGTTTGGATTTACTATCGGCACAAATCCCAACTTGCATTCAATGACGCTTAAGAAATAATTACACAATATCATGCCATTATTTATTTAAATCCTGATCTTACGCAATTTCGATGCTTCGCTGTACACATTGTCCTTGGCAACATTGCTGAATTCCTCATTCATTCGCAACTTATATCTCTATTAAAGCCATTGTTCCAAACTAAACAATGCATTTGTTTTATTTTTGAATCCGAGTTTTGAAATTGTGGATTTGCTCATTCACTGTGAAATTGTAGCCTTATTTCGCAATACGAATTTTATTATTTATTAGAAAACTTTGACACTATTTAATTATTTTTTTGTGCGAAATAATGTTCATGTTCCGTATTTTTAACGCATTGCATTTTTTATGTATGACGGATGTATAGAAAAGCTGGCAAAAAAATGACATGACTTTTAATCCAATGACATCTTTACTAATTTGCTCCACGTGTTGCCGAAAAACCAACATTTTTTTGGAATTATTAATTCATAGCGACGTGCACAGAACAAACGAGTGGCCCATTATATGCGTTTCCGCTCAATTTATCCTAATGTGTGCAAAAAATGGGTTCTAGTAATACTCCCAGAGAGCAATTTTTAGCAATTTACTTGTAGGGCATGCCGAACATGAACGCTTATTGCGTCAATTTGTATGTTCATTTAATATCACCTTTTAAACAGAACTGCCTCCTGAATTATTGAAGATTACAACCACCAGTAATTCTGGTCATGCGATGGAGAACAAATTGAAAACGTGTATTATTTATTCTTTTGTCTGGAAAGCAAAGTGGACTATACGCAATATTTGGCATTTATTTTCTGGAATTGTCCACTTCCATAATTAACCTAACAACTTTGCCTCTGAGTTGGATAATTGCGTGATTATTCCAATTGGGGTTACGCCTACTGGGAAAATCCATATCCATGTTCCCATAATGGGTCATTACTTCCATGCTTACACTTTCGCATTTAGTCCGCTCTCGACATTGCGTTTGTTGTAACCTTTTGGCATTTTTCCGTTCAAAATTTATCGACATGCTAATTGCGACCAATCTCGTCTCCGAGATTCACAAAAGTTTCCGCATCGTTGACAAATGGAACACCCACCCGTTCCAGTTTCCTTACAAGCTCATACTCCCACCCAAATCCAAAGCACCCGACCAATTCCAACAACTGCCCAAACTACAAGCCAGAATTCCGTTTCAACGGGGGCATTGGATATTCCATTTCCTCTACTTACTCTCTGGTTTCGTCGCAGCGGCTACAAAAATCCATCTAGAAAGTAAAACACTTTTCGCCACTTGCGTAACAGCATTTATCGGAATTTGTGCAGGACTCATGTCAATCTCCGTCCTCTTCCACAAGCAGCATGGATACAAATTTGCGGAATGGCTCAATCAAATCATCAAATTTGAAGAGAAACACATTTTGATTCGGAAAAAGGCCAAGAGGCGCTGGGACGAGGGTATATGGGGAAAACAGGGCGACACAAAAATGAGCGAGGTCATCGTTCTTGTCAGTAATTTCTTTAATATAGCTCATATTCTGGAAAGCTTCCTGTTTGGGGTTACTACTGGCCTGTTTCCAAATGTTAGTTGGAATTTGTTACCCAAAGTGTTGACCTATGGACTATTTCCGGAGAGTGATATGGTTTGGGTTGGGGTTGCCAGGCGGATTTTTATATTTTACTGGGCTTATGTGGGGACGCGGATATTCACAAATTTTGCGAGTATCAATATTTTGGTAAATTTGCTGATGAGTAGCTACTGCATATGCTCGGCTATGATGCATTTTCAAAGGTAAGTTATAAAACATTCAGACTGGTTCCAATACCTCAAACGGAAACCATGGAAGCTCATAAATTTCTGCTGTACTTTTTTCAGAAAACTTTTCAAAAGCAGGACAATGGACGAAGCATTAGATTTGGTCAAAATGTACCGAGAAATCCAACTGCTTTCAGGAATTTACAACCAAATGCACCGATTTCTTCTTGTTCCTGTGTTCATCCTAATTTCCATCGTTGGGGTAACATGCTCACTGTTCATCATAGTGACCCGATTCAACGAGCTCCATTTCATGGGACAAATGATTTTTGTGAATACTTTGCTATTATGCGGAAACATCATGATATTCGTTTTCCATTTTCCTGCAACGGTATTCAAAACTAGTGGAGCGACGCAACGGAAATGCAAGCTGGCGTTGAGGACGATAACACTGAAAAGGTTTAATAGCAAGACGATGGCAAGAGCAGAGTTTCTGAAGAGTGGCGTTACAACGGGGAAAATAAAAATGCTGAAAAAGTATTGGCGGAGCTTTCCGTTAGTTCGAATCAACTTTTTTCATAGGAATTTCTTTGGAAGGGTTACGCCACTGGTTTTGTTCAAGTTTAGTTGTCGTGTTGCGATGAAAATGATGTTGACGGAGCGCAAGGAATAGTGACATGTTTCGTGGATATGTGATATTGTTGAAATGAATAAATGATTTAGTTTTTATGTACTCGAAAATGCGTGCAAATTATTTACGGAGTAGGTATGTTTCCATAAAACACAATTCGATTGAAGCGTATGCTGTATTGTGCCCAGCTTGTATGTCGAACAGTTTGCTATTGCTGTACGTGTAAGTCATGAAGTGGGTATGTGTTCAGTTGTGCTAATGAGAAGGAAATGATTCATTTCCATTCATTTTATAAATACATAATCCATGATAGAACTAATGCATACTTACTTGTGTCAAGATCATTGTCACAAAAATTGTCAAGGCTATTGGTGCATTCATCTCCTTCAGTTCGTTTTATGATGAAGAATGACCAAACATGATGAAGGATGCCAAGAGTTATAATGAGATACATGCCAGGAATTCACAAGCCATCACACAGACAGCTGAAATGTCCCAGTCAATGCTTTGAGACAGCGAGCTGAGCACTCACGAGAACATGTTGATACGCAGAATGCGTTATCACATTTTCGCTTCCGTTCTCCAGTTCTCAATCCTAGCACATGGCTAAGGCTGATACATGTGGGAAATGTAACCAGTTTCGCTTTTCCAATCGTCATTCATATTCGCCAATGTAACATTTGCATTTTTAAATTTTTGTCTCGGCTTTTTTGAAGCACTGCATTTTTGTGTTCAGGAATACATTTTGATTTCTGCTGTAGAATACTTCTATAGATATATTTTGTTGTATCGGAATGATGAAATCGTGTTCCCTTATTAACGTACTGGCTATATTTGCAAATCTATTTCACACTGCATCGTGTAATTGCACATGTGATACTCCTTCAGAATGGTTTCCAGATTATTCCAGAAACGACACTCCGGTCAATGACCAACCACACTCGCGTGACAATATCGTATTTGGCCCACAACCGGAGCAAAAACTGTCACGAATACTGATTGATATAAAATACAAAAAGTGGTCTGATGGAATCGTCTACTATCAAGCTGACAGCGTTTTTACCCAAGCCGAATCGGATCAACTTACATTTGCGTTCAAGGAGTACCACCAGAAAACCTGTATCAAATTTCAACAGAGAACAGATGAAGAAAATTACGTGAGCATAGTACGAAACGACGCGATAAACTGTGGCCGTGCTGACGTGTGCATGTTAGGAGGGAAACAACTTGCCCAGTTTACAACAAGCTGCATGTACAACGCGTCCATTGTTCATGAATTCGGCCACGCCCTTTGCCTCTCACACGAACAATGGCGAAGTGAGCGTGACAATTTTGTATCATTTGAAACCTGTACTGCTAGCCAGAAAGCAGAGGCACAAAATGAGAAGCAGAAACGGGATGGTAAAAATGCTCAGCAAGGAATATACGACTACGCGAGCCAAATGCATTACCAGTGCAATTGTGAGTTGGGAGGTGGAATTCCGAAACTAGAAAATTGGAAAAGATGTGGCGACCAAATTCCGGGAAATATTGGTCTCAGCGTTATGGATGCGGAGCATGTTAATGAGATATATGGTTGTCAAGGTTGTCATCGTCATCGATGGATTCCGATCCTGAATATAAGTGAAAGTGACAAGTTGGATATGTATAGTTTTGGACATTTTGATGTAAATGGGACGGAAATGTATCCATGTCGGGCACTGTATAAAGGCGAAGTGGCTGTTGGAATGTATAAAGATGGTGTATCCGGCTGCACGATTCCCAACCGTTTTGATAACATGTCGGTTATTGTTGAGGATAATGCAGAAGTTTTGACAATTCCGGGTGGCTTAAGCACATGTAGTTCTGGAAATGGAAATGACTTTCAGTACAAGCTACTGAATGTGTTGGGGTTTGAAACGGCGGAACAAATTATTAGGGAGGCGGTGCCTGCCGGAAACGGGTGGAGCTTGAATGAGAAGCATTTCGCGAGGGGATATATCGCATTTGCTTCGTTGACTTGGGAAGATTTTGAATATAATGGATATAGTGAAGATGCGGAGTATAGACCGGCAATGGACCAGATTGGGACAATGTGGGAGTGGAGAGACGGGAGAAAGCTGAGGGCAGTATTCAGTACAGCGAAAGAGAATCTTGTGAATGTTACGTATTTTAAGGTTTTAATTTGTAAGCACAAAAATCAAACTAGTAAGGTGTAACCTTTAATAAATAACTACCGGAAGACTAAAACATGCCAAAATCACAAATTGGGTATGTAGTTTACTATTATATCTACCACGTTATCGAACCTCAAATTGAATATCCTGATCGATTTGTGAAATACATTTTTTTTCCACCTGGTGACCCCTCCACTTCGACCCCCCACCCACCCGCCATTTTATCGATTTGACCCATGGTCCCATGACAGAAAATGATCGTCTTGAACTCCTCTATCGATTTATACAATAAAAAAATTGACGCATTTGTCACCCCCCAGCACCCCCCACTTCGACCCCCTACTTCCGGCCAGTAACGACATACATGGCTGTAAATCAATAGGTGTCGTGTCTTTGTGCCAAGGTATCTCTATGCCAAATTTGAGCCAAATCGGTCAACGTGGAGGAAAGCTAGAGTGCGCACAGACAGACAGACAGGCAGACAGACAGACAGGCAGACAGACAGACAAACAGATCAATCGCTATAACTACCTTTCAAGCATTTCATGCCTCCGGTAGTTAATAAATACTGCATTTCAAATACCATTGAAATTCTGACTACTCTGAAAACTGATTTTTCTATAGGTCGTGGAAGTGGACGGTCGACACCGGACGTGGAGGAAAAACCCGTGGTAAGTGATCCTGGAAATATTCAGTTACAATGTGCAAGTTGAGCATTAACGATATATTTATTAATCATTCTCAATTGTTTTACTTCAGCCATTTTATGGAGACGGTGACGGAAGCGAATGCGACACGGGATGTTATCAAAATGCTGATGCAACTTGCACCTGTTCAATATTCGAAGACTGTTGAGTACATAGTTCGTACTCTTATTTTGAGCTTTAATTAAACGGAAATATTGTTATTACAAACGCATTCCAAGCCAGAAAACTTTGTTCCATGGTTTTCTCTGATTACAGCATATTTACGTTACCCCTTATGATAAATATATATATTATATGATTGACCAAAACGAACAAAAATGCAAATCAATTTTTCTTTCATTTTGTTTGATGATTCAACTGATTACTCTGCGGGGGTAATGTCTTTCGAATGTCTTTCGTCACATAAATTCTTATGGAAGATCATGGTTGTTTTATGGCAGTGCAGTAAATTGTAGTACATTTCCATGACAAGTATGTACATATCAACATCTGTCATCGTTCTACTCCAATTACATTGTCGCCAGTAACGGCATAATAAAGCAACGATGTATTCGTCCAGATTCATCTGTTGTTTATTGTTAATTAAAGTATGCCATTAATCACATGTTTTACAGCCATTGTTAGCTCCGATTATCAATATGTGGTGTGATCCATTAAATTTAGCGTTTGCCTGTCAAACATCACGTACCAGAGATTAAATAACAGACATACAGAGATAATGGTTTCGCTTGCCATTCTGATCAGTCAACGTTCTGTCACCGTTTGAGGCTAACGCAAACGTTCTTGGAAGAAAACTCTTCAAATATCATAATATTTCGTTGGCACGATCCTGACGATGAAGTCATCCAGACACTCGTTTTTTATTGGCGCCGTCGCAATTACGTTGCTGGTATGCAATTTTGCATATTTCGACAAATTATTTCCTAATCATAATGAAATACGGTGAAAATGTGTTATAGGTATGCCTAAACTTTAGAGGTGCTCAAGCAGCACCGAAGAAGGTCGCGGACTCTGATGAAACCGACTCACCTGCCGTTCTCCAATGTAAACATTTGTCAACCCGTGGAAAAAAGGGTGACGACAGTGCACCTACAAAGGAGTGTTGTGCGGACTCATGCAAGCAGGTAGGATCTACCGAACTTATTTCCTGTATACCTCGGCGATTTCAGCTAACTATAATGTATGTGTTTTATTACAGATACAATCAAATCTGGGCACGCCACAGAACGTTTGCGTTGCAACGTCAAAGGAGGCGGAAAAGAAGATTAAGGATTGCTGCGTCGAGCAAGGGAAAAAGACGGGTGGTACTTCAATTGGAGAAAACCTTCCCACGGATAAAAATTTGATGGAATCGTTAAAGAATCCATGCATCTAGGCTTTTTTCGCGTTATTCTTCGTTACATCTTGGTGGAAATAAAATTTGATATTTTTGTGTGAAAACTTTGTTCACATTGAATCTGTAATTTATTTTTGGTATCACTCACAATGCATACGTTAGCTTGCTTTTATTTCTACATTAAACTTATTAGTTTTGTTTTTGCGTGGTCCTGTGAGCAGCAGACATCGGTAC
Source organism: Sinella curviseta (assembly GCA_004115045.4). Taxonomy (NCBI): domain Eukaryota; kingdom Metazoa; phylum Arthropoda; class Collembola; order Entomobryomorpha; family Entomobryidae; genus Sinella; species Sinella curviseta. Next base: position 47,984,402 of record CM023202.3, on the reverse strand, counting down.
ATTTATCCGTGTTTCTGATAAGCATTACGACCCAAACGACAAAACGTCATGGCGAGACCGTGTACCCCATGAACCCGTTTTTACGACCTGTATTGTTAGACATTCATAAGTTTACCTCTGAATGATGTAAATTTGCACTACAAACGCAATGATAAAATTACTGAACTCGATCTCGTGTACTTCATGACGGTGTTGGCCATACAAACTTTCATGCAATTCAGAATTTCATGCAATATTCACATTATTGCCTGTAATATGTAACTCTATTTTTATCGATCCTCTATCAAAAGATTTTGATGTCCTATTTAAATGCGCGATATTTGTTGGAAACGTGTATACTCCAGCAGGTTGGATATTTATTCTTGAAGTTGGGAAATATTTTCGACGCGGCAAGTTCGAATGTGTACATAATTCCTGGAGACGACACGACTGGGGCGGGGTGAGAAAATGTAGGCTAATGGTAAAGTTTCGAAATAGTTGCCAAATGATTTTGATTCAACATGGAAAGTTCGTGGTGCATGGATGAATGACTGCATTTAATTATGTTAAAGCTGTTAGTGTGTTGACGTGCCAAATGTAAGTAGCAGACAAATGAGTACAGTGGTATATCAAGAAATTATCTGTTCCACGTGTATTATCTATCTCGTGGATTATTTACCTATATCAGAATTAAATACTTAATTGTTGACATGAACGACCAAACATATATTTAATCGCACCACTTTGGGTTCATTGAAATATGTTTGATGTTTACATTGAATTGATAATATAGATACACATTTGCCAATTAGCATGCCGAATTTTAATTAGAGAGAAACCCGATGACATCAAAATTGGACGTGTCACAACGATGAAAACATTTAAACGCCCACTATGGTAAACAAAAGTCACAAAGCAAGTTTTCAGATGTAGCAGAAACGTTTGAAATTATTACATGTATCGCATGGAATTACAAAGATTTTCATCACAACGACAGCTAATTTCAATCATGGTGTTGTTTATGACATTTCGATCGCATCCTAAATTGGCTCGCTTGACACAGGCCCGCTCCACCAGTCCGATTCTTTGCCCAGTTTTATCATGCGTAACCTCCTGATAACGGGATGCACATATCTCATCTGTCAATGGATTTCAAAAAAAAACATAATCACATGAAACATGTATTAAAACAATAAATTGACGATGCCTGCGTGTTTAAAACTTTCTAGGAAATACCTGTATCGCACTGAATTTGATTACTAAAATGCGTGTAGCATTCACTAGCTGAGTCGAGCCCGTGCATAGATCTATTTCCAAACATCTTGCAGCTGTAGCACAGTAGTCTTCCCGTTTCTTGATTAGGATTTTTCACCGGAATATTTGCACTATAGATGACCACGCATAAAATAAATGTAACACAAATAAGGACCGCGGTTAGACCAACGGAGATGTATAGACATGGTTTCAGGCAATTATCACTTGCGCCGTTCCGCTGAAATAGACAGAATTGATACATGTAGGTACAAACACAAAACTTGGATTGGATGTAATGTGAAAAAAAACGAAGTATTAAAATGGATCGGAGAACAAAATCAATTACAAACCTTCGAAGATATTAATCCCTGCACTTGGGCGTCTTTTTCCAGTTGCTCCTTAGAATGCATGATAACAGAAACAGGTGTGTACGTAAAGTGCAAGAACGTTTTTAAATAATGTTGGGCGTTCCCATGTAACAGACTGATATGAGTTTATTCTCACACGGGGTCTGCTACTGGATGATGTTGTAAGGCAACTGATTACTAATATGACACAATAAATTAAAACGACAACCAAGACCAGATTAAATTAATGTTACACCTCTCCTTATCAAATATGATAAATTACAGTATTTACTATGATAATAATTGCATTTAGAGTACAACTTTATTAAACATGACACGTAATATAGTAACAAACTACTATGTGTTTTAATATGATACATCGGTTAACGATTACACAACCTTGATGTGGAGCACAAAAAATCATGAGGCAATGAGCTCAATGTTACCGTTTCATTCCGCACTCACTCTCCGTTCGACATAAACAGAGGACTTGTTTTTCCTGATCCCTTACAAGAAGTGAACAATGTTTTGGATCATCATTTTGCATTGTCAGCTGCGGTTGATAGTATGTATTCCGGCCCTGGTCCCAAAACCGGCTTCTAACCTTTCGGTATATCAGATAAAGAACGACAATGATGAACAGGAGTAGGAAAATGCGTACTCTGTAAATAGAATGAAACCAAAACAAGTAAAATTAGCAAATTTATAAAAGCGTCCTCTCAAAACTGAATCATAACGTGAATATATTTGATCCCTAACATTGTTGAGTTCAGCAAATTTGAGACCACATTTCCTACGTCCTTCGCCGCAGTCTTTACGCCGTCTCCAACAACGCCGATGAATTGAACAATTGAATCAATGAAACTGGCAGTATGAGCAGTTGTTTCCCTGTGTGAGTACTGGTCCGTAAATTGTTGCATGGACATATCTGAAATGGAAAGTTGTTCTGGAAAATGGAAAAATGATTCGACATGTTCAGGGTGACTTACTGAATCTTGCTAGTTGTTCCTTAGTTGGAAACGAAGCTTGTGTTGCAGCTCCAGTCTCCATTTCATTTAACAGCAACGAACTTTGCGTGAAATTTTCAAGTTCAAAATATTAACCGTAAACCACTATTAACAAGAGTGTAGATTCCACGAAATACCAACTGACGTGGCACTTATCTGAGGGACATGTATTTATATAACGCGGAACGTTGTAACAAGCCATCGCTTGAAAGTGCACATTTTATCCTCAAATATGACCTATTGTTTGTTACAACGGATCATTGCTCTGTCGCGACAGTCTCAATTAAAGTTTGAGACGCAGTTGCCAACATGAAATAATAACAACCGCGAAAGCTGACGAAATATATCCTTAATAAAATAATCGCTGTAATCCTCATTTCCCATTAACATCGTAAACGTGTTCTGGGTCACCTAAGTTTTGGCTACGCATCTCAATCCCAACAAACAGGGCGGTTCCATCAAAAATAGATGGGATTTAAGCGGACAATGTTCCAGATTTTTTATAGCGAGTTGTACGAATCAGGATTCATAACCTGAATAACGATTACACCAAAATCATTCTAAATAAATTGTTTACACAGTACCTAATGCTACCAATATATACATGGGCGTTTACCCCTGTTAATTTGTAACCCAGTTTTCAAAAAGAACAAACTGCGCAAGATGAATAATTGAATATTAAAGTGTTACAGTAGCATTCTATCCGATGATTAAGCATTGGCATAACTAGTCACACGAAGAGTATAAGCAGCTTTATCAAAACTGGAATTGTTGGAGACAATGATCATAATAGTGTAGTGCACCAAATTAGACTCCTAAGCCATTTTATTAAAACAAACTGCACACTCAATAACCAAATTATCGACCACACAGCGTCACATTATGATACAGCTTTTTGACACAAACGGTATGTCATTTTCAGTTTGTGGTAGACTGTGACGACAATGTTTTCCTACACAAATGTATGCCCAGAAGAAAACTTCAGGTCAGACAGCATTAAAACTTGGAACGATTTACAATGATTTCAGAAAACAATTTGGTTGTCTTTGAACGATGCGATGTAATGCTTTGATATGACATTATGGTTTTTCTTGTCCGAAATTTTGTTTAATGTCAAACCTTTGCGCTGAAGTTACGCCCGGTATTAGTATGTTCAACCAGCAATGGATAAAATTGCAAAAAATAAGTATATAAAAGACATTTAAACCGATCTATAGATTGTTATACAAATCATTGTAATTGAAATTGATTGAACACAATATACTTGAACCGAAGAATTTGGAGCATGTTACAAAATAATTTTGAAACTATACCAGCGCCGTCAAGACTTTCCATAGTGTTGGTCCTTGCGAACATTGAATGGGAATGATACAAGCTTCATGGTGACTATGAACAAATATTATGTTGATGCGAGTTGGAAATTACTGATATTTAGCGGCATATATTGATATTATAGTTGTATTAAACTCAATTTGGAATATAAAATCGGTCCTGACTTTTCGGTGTGACTGCAGAATCAGTAAATCGATCACTATGGTGAATCTATGGTATGATATAATAACACAGATCTTTTGGGAAGCACCTTTGCTGATGATTAGACATATCAACACACCGTTATTATTAGGATAGTGTCCAAAACTGAAGCGTACAAAGACGTTAAGCAATCAACTGTACCGACTCGTATCAATACCTATAAATGTAATATGCTCTCTTGCAGCTGTGTAATTGCAAATTGTTGTGTTTTGCCATAATACGAAATCTAGCATTTACCTAGACTAAGCTTTTGTTTCATAAATAATGAACAAAGTGATGTGACGGAGCTACTGTAATATTTAAATATGATACATCTAGATGGATTTGCGCCTATGTCCAGGTCGCGTAGATTCATCGTGAAACGACCCAGTTGCCCCTTGTAGAATAGTTTGACATCTAGCGTTGGAGTTTTCAATATTAACCCTTACTGTATTTTGTCTGAGCTTGCTCCTGAATGTGATTAACTGGAGCTCATATGGCTTCTCGCGAATCAAAAATACGAGAAGCGATACTGTAAATCCGGTCAACGGGATAACTAGCAAGGCCCCAATGAAAGACTTGCTCTCATTCCCGGAATCATCGTTACCGTCGATCGCTCTCATTTTACCACTTCTCACATTGTTCACCAAAGAGTAGTCAACATATTTTCGCCACCATTCCATGATCCCGGTCGGCACCAAGTTCTTAATTCTGAATAGCTGATCAGGGTAGAGCCGTCCATACAATTGGTAGCCTATTGTGGTTTTGTAAATACTGTCCTTCCCAAGAGAAATCGGTTTGTCACTGGAAGAATAGTTTGCATGGACTGACAATGCCAGGAATCTGTCCAGTATTGCAGCCGATTTATAGCATCGTTCCAAGTATGGAATAACTAGTGGCTCAAACTCAAAGACGCCCTCTCTGCTTTCAACTTTTGGCCATCCTGGGAAGAGTTTTGAGTTTTCCAAGTAGTACCGTGTCCTGTTGGAGACTTGCATGTTGATATCTGAAAGTGTTTTTGTATGGTCCCCTCCTGTGATGTAATATAGTAACTGGGAAACCACCGGTAATGCTTCATGGTTATTTACTTGTTCCTTCTACTGTAAATCTTCTGCTCGCATGTGTCGGATTCACAAACTATCTCCTAATATTCCCGAGGTATTGTATATATACTAAAATTGTTTTCCTTTATTGTGTCAAAAGTGTCAATGATTGGAGGGGTGGAGGAACTGTTAGTTTTGTGATATTGTCGCCTTTGTACTCGTTCCCAAGTATTGTAAAAGCAAGTGGCAATGCGGCACAAGCTATCCAGCAGAATTTATTCTGCTTTATAATTCTGCTGCTAAAGAGATTCCGTCCCTGATCTAGCAATGCTGATAATATCTCAAATGTAATATCGGAAAACCCAACATCACGACGTATTATCAACAAGGAACGTTTAGACACGAGCAGTTGGTACGTTTTGTTGGTTCTAGAAATCATGACACAAAAGATTCCTAACGATAAAAGTAGCAAACTCCATGTGGATATATCTACCGACGTCACCAATTCCTTAAGTTGAAGAATCCATCCAAAACGCTCTCTGTGGCAACTTAAAAACATAAAATGATCACTTCGAAATGCTAGTCCAGCATCTGCAAATTCAGCCAAGGTATGTGCTATATGCACCTCCACTCCGATATAGGAATGAGATGGGTCAAATCTGGCCAAACAATTCTTTTGAGCGCAAAATCTTGTTTTTGCATACCATTCGTCCGGAAAGGTAGCAGCCGTTTGGTGAATTTGTGGAGTGATGTTTGCAGGCACCATAAATGAAAGTATATGTAAGTCCAGTGCACTAAGTATTTGTAACTTGTTGTAAACATTCAGTTTGCGCAGCTCCGTCAGTACATGTTTTCTTTTTGTAAATCGGCCCGTGTCGTTCTTGTACAGCCTTGATGTTGACTTATCGCTAAATAGCCAAATCTCTGGGGTGGGTGGAAACAACAAGCGTGTATAAGTTACTACACGTTGCAACTGTTGCCTTGTTGTAATTACTGCGCTTTGATTTTGTAGGATGTAGCTCTCATCATCAAACGTCTCGAGCACCAAGCTGAAATTTCCGCTGGAAATATCCCAAAAAAATCAGGTTTGCGAAACCTTTACATTACGGCCGCGGAACGAAATTGCATTCTGGAAATGAGACAACTCAAAATTGTGGTACTTGGGGTAGTTGTCGAATTTGGAAATTAGTACTGAGTAATCAGTCATCCTGTCTAGTTGATATTGCAGAAGAGGTTCGTTGTACAAATCCAGATCAGTCACCATCCAGAATGGGTCTACGAGGGCGACAGTAGGAAATGTGATTTGTTAGTAGTCGTACATTGGAACGCAAAAACGTGAACCTGGGGGAGACACATATATCCTTGCTGTGCAGTTTCGGCCCTTACTTTTCAAGCCGATACTGTATTTTTGGTGTGAGAGTACGTACTCCTGCCACTTGGTGGAATGTACAAACTTTCGTACTAACGTCAAATTATTAAGTTGTTCACTTGGGATCAAACGATGATTGGTTTCCTTGAAGCACCGCGAGAGATCTATATTGTAGTACCTCATTAATATGAGTGGTTCCCTTAGATGGGTTACATTGATGTTATAACCCTGAAAGTTGATTACGTGAGTAATACATATTGTGAAAGCGTTTAGGCTTTGCGGGAGAGAATCCGAAATCAATTCGAGTTCTTGGAAATTTTTGCTATTTCGTGCCTTGAATATCTCGCAAAAATTATATTGGCAATTGGGTGAAGTACACACAGGATCCAACCAAACTAAAAGTTGGGCGACAGCAAACAAACAGTTGAAAAGTGAGAGGGGTACCATGGTCTTTGGTGGATGTGTTCAGTTTGGGCGCAACGAGTGTTCAAAGAGAATTGTACTAGCCGTTACCCGCATCAACAAGGAATGTTGTCACCAAATATATTTGTGCATCTACTAATAATATATTATTTGCACAACACAATGAATCCCTTATTATCTCATTAACTCCAATACGTAGGCAATGCTTGATGGGAAGTTACTTCACTATTGGACTACTTACAGATACACGTTTCCACACCTAATATTCAGGTTAAGTGTAAATTTGCTGTACTATTAAGGGATCTGGCCTATTGGCATGGCAAGAAGTGACTACGCTTCCGTATTGGTAATTGATTTATCCGCTGGTCTGATGCACTGCCTTAAGCTGTTAATTTTTGTCATGTCACTATGGATCGATTTGACAAATTGGTGGCGAAACAGGGCTGAGATAGTATTTATAGTATATGTGCAAAAAATAATTCCTAAAATGGGGACATAATTCGCTTTGATTTGAACCTAACTATACGCCATACAAATATTTCCGAGTCATAAATATTCATTTTTACTTAGTTAAAATTATCTTCTCCATTCAATTAGTCATTTGTTGTTTACTCCAATTAGGTAATAATGTTGGGTATGAGTCCGTCATGTGGTTACACACTCTGACAAAATGTTATTTTAACCAAATTGTATTTGCAAATATTTGCATCCAGACACGTTGTTTGTATGCAAACAGGGAATGGATTGTTGATCGTTTCGGAACGCTAATAGCTTCGGAAATGCGCGTACACCTGCTAATATATAATCACAAAGTTGATCCATGACGCCTAAATATAATTAAAAAAGGATTTGTAAACACAAACCGGTAAGTACTTCAGTATTTGGGCAGAGTATATTTTTGCAGGATTTAATTCCTAAAAGCAGTATCGTTGTCTTTTGACTCGACTGACTCTCTCCTAGTGAATTTTACTTTGTAGTTCCTCAATTTTTATAATATGAACATATTCACCTTTGTTTGAGCTGGAATCCGTTTCAGGATTATTTTAGTCGCTGTTGACCCGACTTGGTGACATATTGTGCATATTGTGACATATGCATGATTATGAAGGTATTATGAGAAGAGACTGCAACCAGCAAAAATGCTAGATAACTAACTTCCAAGACAGGAATGACATCCTGCTAGACGGTAACGTTTATGAAATATGTTGTAAGAGAATCCTTGTGTAATGCAGACGACTCCCGTCTGTCTTGTAAGACAAATACACCATTTCCTTATCACGCCGTAGGACTATTAAACATTTTAATTATTCAAAACTACCTCACCACACATTGTTACAAGGAAATCATCGCAGGTGCGTATATAGTTGAGGGGTCGAAACGCGGGAACTTGATGATTCTGCAGTTGCTTTTGTAGAGTTCGGCGAGGCATCCTTTGCAAATGTAGCTTGCTGAAAGTGAAAATGCAAATATTGATACTGAATCAATCTAAGAATGTTGGCAGAAATCCGATCTCGATAGTATTTGGTGCATGCCAACCTTATGTGTTCCGGTCACACAAGCAACTTCCCTTTTATATAAACTTTGCTTGCACAGCAATCCATATAAAAGTGTAGCTCAATGCCCTATCATACGGCATTAAAGCTGCCCGGAACCGGATTTTGGATATTAATCGATAACACGAGCACTCGTGCGGTTGAAATAAATTTAAAGGTGGTAGTTCATTTTCATCTCATGCAGGACCAACATGGCTGCAGCTGAAGTGAATATTTAGACTTACAAGGGAAGGTTGCGAGGTGTAGAGTGCGCAGAGCAAAACAAGAATATGCCCCTGAATCAGTTTTTCACGCTGATTCTAACGGTATATTTACTTTGTTGCACAAATGAAATTTGTAGGTTTTACGAGCATTTTCTCTTTTCACCTCAATCAGAAAAGTCTGTAAGATTAACGTGGGGTTAACTGTAAGTACTACGATGCTCACCATTCCCAAAAATATTCTACCAAAATATCTTTAAACATATGTATTTTTTGCTGCGAGAAAGATATTTAATGTGCCGCTGTTACGTAGTGATTAACGAATTTTTTTCTGAAATGAAACTTGCTGGCTTGCATGAAATTAGTCATGTAACTGTAGGCTTGGTAACTATTCCCGTGATACTCCCTTTTACTAGTGACGTGGTATTTTACAATATGCACTTAAATTTATAGAATTGTCATTTCAGCCTCTTGTATCTTAATCGTCACGCCATCCATTATCAAACATGGACATGCTTCAATGCACCGTCTGCAGATTGTGACATTTCCGGCTCTAGTAACTTCAACCGTGCAAAATTTGTGCTAGTGTATTTTTCGTTAATTTGTACGTATCAGCGGTACGTTAAACATTTTCTTGTCACCAATTATGCATAATGTAACACGAGCATTTTGATAGCATACTTTTGGAAATAGTGAAGGCCGTAGTACTTATAATTAATCAAGTCTTCATCTTACAGGCTCCTCTGATTGAGGTGAAAAAATAAAATGCTCGTAAAACCTACAAATTTCATTTGTGCAAAAAAGTAAGTATACCGTTAGAATCAGTGTGAAAAACTGATTCAGGTGCATATCCTCGTTTCGCTCTACGCTCTCTACACCTCACAACCTTCCCTTGTTAGTACGAAAATGGGTTGTGGTGCGTTATTATTTAATATGAACAAATCATGGCGGTGGACGTCTATGCGATCGGCTTATCGTGTTGAGATTCAGGAATATGAGAACTACGATGCGCATATTCAACCATGGGATACATACCACCAGTCACACAAAAACTTTTCTTTGTGCCACGGGGATCTAAGGTAGTTTTTTTTCAGCAAGCATTTTTTAAGTCAACTTATTATGATGTGGTGTATACGAGTATTCCCTTTATGAGTGATATCAGACAATTTGACATAATTCCAGGCGGTAATAATTAAAATCACCATACCTGTGTACAAGATAACTTACCAGTTGGCTCAATATTACATGATCATGACGATATTTCGCAATCCAAACATTAGTATAAAGCTTGTATGCAGATCCTATTTGCTTACATGTATGTCGTTCAAACGCGACGTTGTACTAAATTTGACGGACGCGGTGTACTATATATGCAAGCGTATTACCTTATACCGTATGATATTTAGCGCCAACTACCCAGAGCCACTTTGTGAATATTAATTGATTACATGAGCAGACGTGTAGTTACAATAAATTTAAAAGTGGTAGGCTGTTTTCCATGTCTGCTAGTTTCAGATTGAGTTCGCTCAAGTCAAGTCAGCATATGGGCAGCCAGCAATATTGTTTACGGTTTGGGATTACACACTATAAAAATGTCAGGACAGACAACCAGCAAAGATGTTTATTGTTCGTGATACAATGAAGTATGAAGATTGCGTTTCAAATTCGCAACTTGATTGGAAGTGAAGCTGTCACTTTAAGAGTTTTATTTGCATCTTGGACGGAAACCGCAGCAGTATATGCTTCCGTACCTATACATATGTAATATAATACCACAACTCTGTCTTTATACGGGAACGCACACAACGTTTGTAAGAATCCAGATAGGATATATTGCATGAATTGTAAAGTATTAGGTCAGGATGTTCATAATGCTGTCTGTAATGCAGTTGAACTCGCTCTGAAACCATGCCATTCCCCAGGTATGTAATTTATGTCACATATTAAATACCGAGCAATTCATTACGCTGCCGAAAACATTTTGTTAAAATTATCGTATAGGGTAAATATATCATAAAATGCATTATCCAATCATTTGGATGTATTGGACAAATACGGGATAAGACGTTGTTAGGATGAAATCAATTGAACGTGCATGAGAAACTACTTCACATGTACTATTATGCTTTCGGATGTATGGTATGTTTATTGGTCACAGACCAACCATATATGTCGAGAGAGCGGACATAGCGCTTTTCCCAAACCTGCTTTATATATACTTTCTGGCCATTATTCTTTGTAACGAATTCAATTTGGACACTTTCCAAATTGCACAGAATTTTTTCCCAAACTTTCAGCAGGTTAGGGCAATCTAAGAATTTGATCAATTGTTTTAGAGCTATTCAAGTTCTTAACAAAAACGAAATATACTTTCTCGGCTCGTTCATCTCGTGCTTTCACGCACTATTCAACATATTTTCAATAATACGTAGTAGCATCCTGACTGATCGACGCAATATAGCGTTAAATATTTTATTCAACGTTGCGACATTCTGTCCTGGTGTTGGTATAGCAGCAGGCTGGCTATTTGTTCTTGAAGTTGGTAAATACTTGTGGACTCGACAAGCCGAGATGTTCCAATCCTGGGCACGAAATGAATGGGATGGTGTCAGAAATACGGGAGTGATGACAATTTCCATCATGGCAAATTTGTGAATTACGGAAATATGTCGCCGCTAAACTATTTGAGGGTATTAAGTTTATTAACTTGTAATATTTACATAACAGGAAAATCAATATTTCGATTGCGATTGGTAGGATATGATGGTGCTGCTGTTTTGAGAATTGTGACACAAAGTTTGATGCTGCTTTTTAAACACCGTTCCTTATTATTTTGGTTAAAATGTTCTTCATAAATTGATGTTGCTATCAGTTGCATTGGATTGATTTCATCCAAGTGGTACTGTTTCACTTTATTAAATACCTCCTTTAACGAAATATTAGTTACATCTCATGGTGCATTTTAATTATCAAATACGACAGGAATGCCTAAGTGTCCATGATTACATTTTGCTACATTTTATTACCTCCTTTATAATAGGAAAATATTCATCACCACCAACCATTAATGAAAAAGCTCCCCGTATCAATTAATTTTCAGGAAAGTGCCAAATTATTTTCTGAAAATTAATACGTATTACTTTTCAGGAAAATGTAATGGTTTTTCAGGAAAAATGACTTTTGAGGAAAAATATTTTTTGTTCTAGTCGAAGCGTACTTTTAGCATGTTGGATGATCATTTAGAATGTAAATTTTCCAATAGTGGTAACTAATTATGTTTCTAAAAAAACTTGCAGGCAGTTATTATAGTATATTCAGTCATAGGTTAGATATGCGTGGAAATATGTGTTACAGCTAGTACATGTGGTTTACGTTTAACATTGCTTCATTATCAATTTAATATTTTCAACTGGTGACAGCAACAGCTTCGCCTTGTGCAACACACTGATGTTCAGGAGGAATTATTTATATTTGAGTTTTGAACGACCCCCTTTTGACCTTTTGAACTTTACGTAACAGGTAAATGAGTTGTTCTGTTGCCACATATTCCTTTCCCGTCAGAGCAGTTACCTGGTACCGAAGTAGTAGCTTCTACACTATTTCATTTCCGTCGAAAGTATAATCCATTTTGGGGTGATAATATTGAATTGATGGAAACGCAATTTTTTAAAATTGTAATATACTTCAATAAATCTCTCCACTGAGTAGCCTTTATTAACGATTATACGTGCATTTTAATTATGTATTCCTTAAAATAATACCTATAGATGATAAGATAATAACAGTGCTGAGTTTAGCTGTCATTGTCGCAGTAGTGTTGCCTACACATTGCCATTAGTGCATGATTACAAATGATTACATGTTGCAGTAACAGAGTACATACTATATAATTATCGTAACACTTCATAAATGTGACATGGATATCTGAATGCCAGGGTACTGGGGAAATATTTACAGGGATTTCAGAAATAAAGTTTAACTATATTGATTTACGCTCATGCGTATGTTGATGAGAGAAAGCAGCTCAGAATTGTTGCGTATCCTGGGATACAGGATCCAGTAATACTATTTGAGTTTTGAGTGGCCTCCATTTCTGCCTTGTAAGGGATGGAATTATCTGCACGTGGAAGGGCTTTTCCCGAAACAGAAATGCCAGTAGTGAGATAACATATCCTGTCATGGGGATTACCAACAACGCGCCAATGAAAGATTTGCTCTCATTTCCAGAATGATGAATAGTGTCGTTAGCTCTCACTTTCCGCGTTCTCACTTTGTTAACCAAGGAGTAGTCAACATATTTTCGCCACCATTCCAGGATACCAGTGGCGGCCAAGTTTTTAATTCGGAATACCTGATCAGGATAGAGCCGTCCATACAATTGATACCCTACTGTTGTTTTGTAAATGTTGTCTTTTCCAAGAGAAACCGGTATGTCCGTACTTGAATAGTTTGCATGGACCGACAATGCCGTGAATCGGTCCAGTATTGCCGCCGATTTGTAGCATGGTTCCAAATGTGGACTAACGAGTGGTTCGAACTCGAAGACGCCATGTTTGCTTTTCACTTGCGGCCAGTTGGGGAAAAGTTTTGAATTTTCCAAATAGAACCATGTCCTGTTGGAGACTTGCCTTTTAATATCTGAAAGTCTTTTCGTATCGTCTCCTCCTGTGATATAATACAGTAACTGGGAAACCACCGGCAATGCTTCATGATTATTAACTTGCTGGTAGTTTCTGACGTTCTCAGTATTGTACGTTTTCTGCTCGCATGTCTCCCATCGGCACTCTATCCTATAAAATTCTCTAGGTAAGGTGTATATACTAAAATTATTTTCTTGAACCAAGTCAAATGTCTCAAATGATTGTAGAGGTGGTGGAACCGTAAGTTTGGTGATGTTGTCGCCTTTGTACTCGTTCCCAAGTATTGTGAAAGCAAGTGGCAAGGTGGCGCAAGCTATCCAACAACATTTATTTTGCTTGATGATTGAGTTGTGAAACAGGTCCCGTCCTTGGTCAAGCAATGCTGCCAGTATCTCGTACAGAATATCCACTAATCCAACATCTCGTCGAGTCAACAACATGGAACACGTCCTGACTAGCAGTACGTTCGTTCTGCTTGTTCTGGAAATAATGATCGAAATGATTCCTAGCGCGAGCAGCAGCAAAAGCCATGTCGTTATATCTACCGACGTCACCAATTCCTCAAGTTGAAGAATCCATCCAAGATGCTCCCGATGACAACTAACAAACATGAAACTATCGCTTCGAAATGCGAGTCCCACGTCTCCAAATTCAGCCAAGTTTTGGGCTATAAGCACCTCAACTCCGAGAATGGAAACGGATGGGTCAAAGCTGGCCAAGCAATTCCTGACAGGACAAAGTTTGTTTTTTGGTTGCAGATCATCTGTCGAACCAGTTGTGGTTGGGTAAATTCGTGGAGTGACGTTTGTATGCGCCATCAGCGTAATTATATGTAAATCCAATTCACCAAGTATTTTCAACTTGTTGTACATATCCAGTTTGCGCAGCTCCTTGAGTACATATGTTCTCTTGATAATTCGGCTAATCTCATTCCCGTGCTTGTTTAATGTTTCGTCATCGCTAAAGAACCAGATTGCAGCGGACTTTGTTACCGGCAACCGTGCATGATTTACTACACTGAGAAGCTGTTGTCTTGTGGTAACCACTCTATATATTCTCAGCAAGATGTAGCTTTCATGATCGCTCGACTCAGCCACCAATCTCACAGCTCCACTGGGAAGATACCACACAAATATGATTTGTGAAACCTTTACATTGCGACCACGGAACGCAATTGCGTTCATGAAATTAGACAAGTGGAAAGTGGAATATTTAGTGTGTTGGTGAAAGTTTGAAATTAGTATTGAATAATCCGTCATCCTGTCTAGCTTATAATCCAGAAGCGGTTCATTGAACAAATCCAGTTTTGTTGCCGTCCAAAATGGATCCACGAGGGCTTCAGTAAAGTATCTACGGGATTCCATTCCATGCATTCTCCCACAGTCATACGAATTTGGCGGGGCCACATATATGCGTGCTGTGCAGTTTCGGCCTTTGCTTTTCAACCCGATACTGTACTTTTGATGTGACCGTAAGTACACCTGCCACCTAGCGGAATACGCGAACTTTCGTATTAACGTCAAATTATTAAGTAGTTCCATTGGGATCAAGCGATCGCCAGAATCCTCGAGACAATCCCAGAGATGTATATTATAGTATCTCAGCAATATGATTGGCTCCTTTAGATTAACGGCGTTGATGTCATAACCTGGAAAATTGATCACATGAGTAATGCATCCTGTGAAGGCGTTTAATCTTTGTGGCAAAGAATCGGAAATCCATTCCGGTTGGTTGTGTATTTCACTATTCGCTGTTTTCAATATCTCACATCCACGAAATAAGCAGTGAGGCAAAGTGGAGACATGATGCAACACACATGAAAGCAGTACGTACGCGAAAGAAAAGTAGACACGTGAGATTGACGTCATTGTAATTAACGAATATGTGCGATGTTGATGCAACCAAACGCCAGAGAAATGAAATCGGAAGATCTGTTGATTTCCCTGAATTGTATTCGCCTAGATCGCTTTGATAGCCGACGCTTTCACGAAACCCCTTTATGTTTTGTGTTTCCGCAAGACATGTAGTTTTCTACAGCAGATGCTCTTCCGTTTATGTTTTATTCTACACTAAGTAACCCCATTATACCGGAGGATTTAATGCTAACCGTGCTTCTGATTTTCTTACAAATGTCCTCGTTTCTATTAGCGAATGATTGTTAATACGATTATGTAGTTATGTTGGTTATCAGTTTGCTCTGCGGATATTGGCAGGTTTACGGTTGAACTGGTGTGAATTGCAATCGCTTTTGGATCACAATATTTCCAGAATATATGTAAGGATTAATCGGAATCAGTCCGTTTTAATTTCCGCCACTGTGGTATATTTATTAACCGAATGCACCAAATCATTCGCATGAAATGGGTAAGTATGCACTTATAATGAAAAGGGAATACACTCAGCCAGTGTGCGATAAAAGCAAATTCCAAGACGTAATTGACCTGTTGATAGAAGGGCATATTCGGTCATTATGTTATACTTTGTTGGATTTGTAATACAGGGAGTTAATATAATAAGATGAACATATCATTTCCATATAGCGCTGAATAATTGGTAGGATGAGTAAAAAATTTAATTATTCAAAACTACCTGAGTACATGTTACAAGGAACGCACTTTAGGTGCTTTTACCATACACGGACAGAGCTATGGGACATGGTTATTTTGTAACTTACCTTGTGGATTATTAAGAAGCTGGATGAAAGTATTGCTGCGGAAGTTGCATATGGAAATTTAATTACTAAATAAATTTGCAAATATAAACAGTTAAACGCATATCCATAGTATTTAGTGCACGCCAACCTTTATTGTATTCCGACCACACCAGAAATTTCCCTTCTGGTCTGAACTTTGCTTTTGGTACAATGCACCCTCATATGTTGTTATACGTTCATTGGAAGTATAATGTATAAAATCATAAGAGGGTATCAGCATGTATATCCATATGTGCATACTTTATTAAATATAGTGATAACTGATAAGCAATCTTCCTTGATTCAGTACAATGACCTGGGATATATGAACGCTAGTGGACGGCGTTGAGTAAGCAATTCTATAGCCGATGTGAATAGCCGAATTCATGATACATGTAAACGTACTGGCCAGTATTACATCCCAAGAATGGCAATCTGACCTGAACCGATTTTGGATATTAATCGATAACATGAGCATGCGTGTGGTTCCAAGGTGGTAGTTGTTTAACCTAATAATTTCGTTTACATTGAATCCGACCAGAGTTAACATTTAAATTGACAATCACATTGCTTGGTGGCATGTTCTTGCGCAGATTGAAATAACATTAATTATGGGCATTGATGCTGCCGGTATTGCACCAACTTTTTGCTAGGATTATGAAATATCACAATTACTTTGTGTACATTCAACTAAGCGATATCTGTAAGCGGGTCACCGTAAGAGTTTTCCTTCAGCCACGTGAAACTAAGGTAGTTTTTATGTACGTTTTTCTTAGGTCAACTTAAGATTAAGGGATATATACGTTATACTTTCTGTGTGGTACGATACTATATTATATATAGTGTTACTAACTAAACACATTGCATCAATACAAACTATAAGCCATCAGAAACACATTGACTACCTGTACATAGGAATGCGCCATTTCATGTGATTAGAGTCAGTGATTAGGATTTCTAAGTGTATTGTTCATTTAGGCCCATTCTACTCGCTTCCAATTATAGCGTACTTAGGTTTTGATATGATCATCTTGATTCGAAATTGTTTTTCAAATTGTAAAATTATTATTTTTATTAAACGTAGTTTATTGTTTCTTGTGAATTGTAGTGATCAAGTACATTCAATTTAATTACATTGTATTAGCTACTATTCATAGAAATTCATGACACAATAGTTCCAGCTAAACGACGTGCTTGAAATGACAGTACACTTCCTTTTGAGATTCCCAGTTGCGTATACGTACCATAGACTGGGAATTGTTTCGTCCAGACACCTACGGTCTAATTACATAAAACATTTTATTTCATAAATCAAGAACAAAGTGATGCCACGTCACTTTGGTGATATTTACAGCCTTTTCCGAAATCAGCTACATATGTATTGGTCGATTTTCAATTGTGGCAATGTCGAAAAGATGCATCACGAAACCTCACAGCTCCCCTGTTTTTAGCTGTGCAAAGGTCAGCTAATGGTGAGGTATGGTATTTTAAAGATGCGGAGGTAATTAAAGGTGCAGAGATAATTAGGAGTTGGTTTGGAGGTGGTGGTGCAAAGAAGCCAGCTTGTGGGATGATAATAGTAGAAAATGATGTAGGTTTGTTGTTTGGTAGTTGGGCAGGAAGAGCGGATGACTTGCCAGCTTGCTACTGGACCAGAGACGTCTTTGGTGCAGTGGTGAGAAGGTGAAGTAAACGGCGTGGTGAACGTGTGGTAATGGAAAATGTACTTTTGGTTGGTACAGAAAAGATGAGAATAAAAATAGCTACGGTGAATGAATAAAAGAAACAAGGTGATCTCCAGCAAGGTAGCTTTAAGGTTACACGGCGTATTTATTGAGGCAAAAGAAACACCGCTGTCAAATTGAGCAGAATGCGTAGCTGCTTACAAAATGGTACTGGAGATAAATAGATGGTGTGCGCTCGCCTTTTTATATTAACGGCGAGCCACACAAACACAATGAAATAAAAATAACGTTGCCCAGATGGGCTTGTACAGAAATAGCTAAAAGTCCTCTAAATGAGGACGAAAGGACATTGGTCATGCCCGGTCATTGGCTCTGAAGGAGCGTACACGAGTTTAGTCACGTAGGCCAAGCCTACTTACCATAAAATGTAAATAGAAAAGGTAGATCACAGGGCTGGAAGAGTCCTGTGATCTTTACAACAAAATTTGCATAAGATGCAAAGGAACTGGTTTGGAACATCCCCCTTATACAATATCTTGAGATACAGTTGAACTGGATTTTTCAATATGAACTCTTAATGTATTTGCTTTGAGCGTACGAATGGATGGGATTATCTGGAGTTTAAGGGATTTTTCACGCACCAAAAATACCACAAGTGATATGGCATATCCTGTCAAGGGGATTACCAGCAAGGCGCCAATGAAAGATTTGCTCTCATTTTCTGACACAATTCTTGTGCCGTTTGCTCTCATGTTTCCCGTTTTGACCTTGTGAACGACAGCATAATCAACATATTTACGCCACCATTCCAGAATACCGGAATTGACCAAATTTATAATTCTAAATAGCTGTGCAGGTGACAATCGGCCATACAAGCGATATCCTATTTGTGTCTCGTAAATGTTGTCACTCCCAAGAGAGACAGGTTTGCCACTCATGGAATAGTTTGAGTGGACTGACAATGCCATATATTTGTCGAGAATTGTTGCCGATTTGTAGCATCGTTCCAAATGTGGGCCAACGAGAGACTTGAACTCAAACACACCGTCTTTACTTTTAACCTGAGGCCAGTTGGGGAAGAGTTTTGAGTTTTTCAAGTAGAGCCATGTCCTATTAGAAACTTGCTTTTTGACTTGTGAGAGATTTGTCCCCTGATTTCCACCTGTGATGTAATATAACAGCTGGGAAATCACTGGAAATGCATCGTGGTTATTAACTTGCTGGTAGTTTCTGACATTATCTCTGTAGTTGGTCGGCCGCACGCATCCGGCCCATCCGCAACGCTCAACAAATTCCCTTGGTAGCGTATATATATCAAAATTGTTTTCTATTATCACGTCAAATGTGTCAAAGGACTGTAACGGTGGTGGAGCGGTTAGTTTGGTGATGTTGTCGCCCTTGTACTCGTTTCCTAGGATTGTGAAGGCTAGTGGTAATGCAGAGCAGGCTATCCAGCAAAACCGGTTTTTCTTCAAAATTGTACCGCTGAATAGTCCTCTTCCCTGGTCAACTAATGCCGCCAATATTTCGTACACAATATCAGCAAATTTCACGTCACGACGCGTTAACAACAAGGAACATCTCCGCACAAAGACTTGATATGTTTGTTGGGTTTTGGAAATGATTATCGATATGCTACCTATCGACAAGAGCAACAAAGTCCATGTCCACATATCTACCGACGTGACCAATTCCTCCAGTTGAAGACCCCACCCAAGATGCTCTCTATGGCAACTCACAAACATGAAATGATCATTCCGAAATACTAGTCCAAAATCTACAAATTGTGCCAAGTTCTTGCCAATTGATTTTTCCACGCCAAGAGGGGATGGTTTATAGAAGTCGAGACAATTAAAGACGC
This sequence comes from Sinella curviseta, assembly GCA_004115045.4. Lineage (NCBI taxonomy): Eukaryota > Metazoa > Arthropoda > Collembola > Entomobryomorpha > Entomobryidae > Sinella > Sinella curviseta. Next base: position 47,964,837 of record CM023202.3, on the reverse strand, counting down.
CGCAATTCCGAAGTGGATCCGTATTCCAGAAAACCGTAGCCAGCTTATTTTTGGGGTATATTTTGAGAGAGATGTTTACAGGCATCATCAATGAAATTATATGTACATCTAGCATGCCCAGCATTTCCAAAATGTCGTAAATATTTAGATTACGCAGCTCATTTAATACATTATTTCTATGGATAAATCGGAGGGCGTTTTTTATGTACCGCTTTGGAATTGCATCATCCAGAAATGCCGAAATTAGATGGCTACTTTTAAACAACTGCCGTATATCATTAACTTCATTTTTCAATTGTTGTGCTGTTGTAGCAATGACACTTAGCTTCAGCACGTCGAATGGACCATTTTCTCCGACCGCCTTATAAACCTGGCGGCCGGAAATATCCCAAAGAAGTATGACTTGTGATACTTTTACATAACGGCCGCGGAACCAAACTGCATTAACGAATCCAAACAACAACTCACTGTCGGATCGACGTTTTTTGGGATGTTTGAAAATAAGTACAGAGTAATCATGTGTCCTGTCCAGTTTATATTGCAGTAGCGGCTCGTTGTATAAATTCAATTTCGTTGCCGTCCAAAAAGGATCCACGAGTGCCATGCCCCATGATCTTGTAAATACAGCAGCATACATTGAATAACAATCATCTTGAGTCGGTGGAGACAAATATATTCTTGCTGTGCAGTTTCGTCCTTTGCTTTTTAATCCCAGCCAATATGATTGGTGATAGAGTAAATATTCTCTCCATCTGGAAGAATTTGCGTACTTTCGTATCAATGTTTTATTATGGATTATTTCACTTGGAATCAATATATTTTCGTCAAGCCTCCACCGGGAACAATACAGGGGAACTACCCTGTAGTACCTCAGCAAAATGATGGGTTCCGCCAAATGGGTGGCGTTGATGTTATAACCTTGGAAGTTTATCACATGAGTAAAACATCCTGTGAAAGCGTTTAAGCTTTGCGGTACGGACACAGATATCACATCTGTTTCCACTTGCATTTTGGCGTTCTGATTCTTTAACATTTCACAATCTTTATACACGCAATAGGACAATGCCGTGTCCGGTTCCAAAGAAAGTAGAAGAAATGTGTACAGAATCACACGGTGTACAAGTGAGAAAGCCAACATTCTGCTTTGTTGAATATGTTTCGCCTTAAAGCAAAGGAAAATTCAGACACGATGAAAGGTAAAACTGTTAGTTTCCGATAATACGTATTCACATTTATCCGATGCGACGAAAATTACACCGTCAGAAACGGTTTACATGTTCACATATATCTCTAAGACAGTGGCCATAGCACAACACATGGGGCAATGTATTAGCTTATAATTTCAAATATACTATGAGGACTTGTATGGGCAATATGTCATAAAATATTCGTCTGGTAATACAGGCAGTTCTAGGAAGTATTGGAGAATGAAGATAATACTCTCCAATGACGCCGCAGAATTGCTAGGATGTATAAACATTTTAATTATTAAAAACTACCTCAGTTCACGTAGCTACAAGGAATGCACAACGGGTGTACTTATACTTACAGGAGGAGTACTATTGGAACCGGATTATTTCTTAGGTTTGTTTGCGGATGTATGAAAAGTTGATAGTAATATATATACTCAAAAATTGCAAACGGATTTGCTCTCACTGATTACCTTGAATATGTAAACACTCTCCTGATCTCAAAGTAGTGTAGTGTGGACCATTAATTGCCGTCTTCCAGACACATAAAGTATTCCCCTTTGAAATCATAGGAAACCGATCATAAGAAGTACATTGCATAAATAATTACGCGAGAGCATTATCTCTGAACGTATATATGTATATTCATATTTTATTAAGTTTCTCAGGTAAGTATCCTTTACGTATCCAATATTTTAATCGTGGATATATAGCCGGTAATGAACGATATGACGGACGTATCACTAGAGCAGATCTGATCAACAGGATTCATGGTACATGTAAACGTATTGCTCAGCAACCAAGCCATATTTCTGACTCACTGGCACGAACCAGTTTTGGATATTATTCAATAACACGGACACACGTGCAGTTGGAGTATATCTTAAGGTAGTAGTAGTTGTGCCATGGCAATAAATTCTAGAATCCGTAAAAATTTACGCCGACATTGACACTGAGTATTGCAATTGTTTGTGTGTTATGTTATTACGTAATATGAAATAATTTCAAATATGCAAATCATTAAAAATATTTTGCCAACGTTATACTGAAATTACGAATTATGGTACACATACTCTGCTAGGCAGTATCTAATTGTAGCCACATAAAGCGGTTTCTTTGAATGAGGAGAAATTAAGGTAGTTTTTGCTGTAAGCCTTTTGTTGTGAACCAACCGTCAAGAAATATCTTCGGGCTGGGCCTGCATGACTGATATTATACTGTATTATAAAATCCAGTGTAAATTATTGAACTTAAAATTCCTATGTACGAGATAAGCTATCACTTGGCTCTGTGTTACATGTACATGAGGGAATCAAAATTTAATCATGAATGATTGGAATAAGATGATGTGAGGATAACTTGCGCTTGCATAGATCACTTTTGGACGCAACACAAGAGCAAACTTGTATTGTATTTGGCAAATTCCATATGCACCACCGAAAATTGGCTACGCACTAGCTAATAACAAGTGCATGTTAAAAATGTAAACATCGCTCAGCTGAAAAAACCACAACACTGTCGGCTAGTGCATACGGAATTTGACTTCAACCATACGTCTATTTGTATGATGCAAAGAAGCGTCTTGCACAATAGCGTGCGATATGTAACAACAATTTCTTTGTACCTTGGATGTAAATGGATGACATGAACACAAATGCGGCCATAATGTGTTTGAAGGTGGTAGTACTATTTCCATGCCATTTAGTAATAGGATGAGTTAAACTGAAGTCATGTTGCGGACATACATGAATATATTTATGGTACAGGATTACTAAATTTGAAATGAGTTTATTGAACCGGGATGTCTGACCTCTCGGCAACTTCACCACGTTTTTATATATCTTAGAACTATGAATTACGCGATGTACGTTTTGTACTCTCACAAGTGTTGGAGGTGCTGATCCTTGTATTCACGTCAAAGCGATCTCATGTCATCTTACTGAATAACGTTCAAAACATATAGTGAAAAGTATTTTTTGAGATTGGAAATTCCACTAAACCGGATACTGTTTTCCGAAGAGTCTTGTTGCATCGCAAAAGTCTCAAATACCTGAATCCAACGGGATCAATACTTCCAAATTTCCCAAATGTCCCAAATATTAAAAATATGAATCCCGTGTTTCCGCGTTTTTTCAAGAAAACAACTATGGTTAGCTAATTATGTGTAGTCAGTGTCATAACTCGTTGCCACTACGTGACAGATGATAAGGGCAAATGGGAGTTACACAATTTATTATCATCACATGCTTGCGTATTTACCTGTTTAGGTACTATTAGTTAAAAATATAAACGGCATTCCTTATTAAACTAGTTAGACAACATCAACTGAGATTACAAACATACAATTTCGTCACATTATGGTCTAAATATATGTGGATGCCGGAAATAAACAAATTGTTAAGATATGTCATTATCGTACCTGTGAGTTCAGAATTTAAAACAATATTAACCGACATTTGTATGAAAATTCCATTCAACGAAATAAATTACAACATACATTGTCATACAAATTTAGAACGAACATGTATATAAGTCTACCTATCCGTTTTATTTTATGTATATTTTCAGCATAAGCGCTACACTTTGTTTTACAACGAACGTGCACTATTGTATTTGAATGTGCAATGTTTTTCTTTGAATATTTTGTTTGCGGATGGATGGGGTTATCTCAAAAGGTCTCTCCTTAATGAAGAATACCAGTAATGAAATGGCATATCCTGTCAATGGGATAACCACCAAGGCACCGATGAACGATTTACTCTCTATAACGGTGTTAATTTTAGTACCATTTGTTTTCATTTTCCCAATTCTTACTTTCTGAACCACGGAGTAATCAATATACTTCCTCCACCACTCCAATATACCAGTGCTGGCCATGTTTCTTATTCGAAATACATAATCAGGAGAGAGCCGTCCATACAAGCGATACCCAATCGTTGTTTCGTAAATCTTGTCCTTCCCAAGAGAGACCGGCTTGCCACTTATGGAGTAGTTTGAGTGGACTGTCAATGCCATATATTTGTTTAGAACTGCTGCCGATTTGTGGCATCGATCCAAATGCCCACTTAGGAGTGGCTCGAACTCAAACACACCATCCTTACTGTTTACTTGCGGCCAGCTTGGAAACAGTTTTGAGTATTTTAAGTAGAACCTGGTCCTATTGGAAACTTCTCTTTCGATTTCCTCTAGTCTTTTGTGGGAATCTCCCCCGATGATGTAATATAACAACTGGGAAATGACCGGTAATGCTTCGTGGTTATTAACTTGCTGGTAGTTTCTGACATTCTCACTATGGTAAATCGAAGTCACCGGTAATTCCATCGGCAATGTGTATACATTAAAATTGTTTTCTTGTAGTAAATCAAATGTGTCGAAAGACTGTAGCGGTGGTGGTACAGTCAGTTTCGTTATATTATCGCCCTTGTACTCGTTGCCAAGTATCGTGAAAGCAAGTGGTAATGTCGAGCACGCGATCCAACAGAATTTGTTTTGCTTTAAAATAGCGTTGTGAAATAGGTCACGTCCTTGGTCAAGTAACGCTGCCAATATTTCGTACACAATATCGCCAAACCTGATGTCATGTCGAGTTAGCAACAAGGAATACCTTCTGACGAGTAGTTGGTAACTTCTGCTGGTCTTTGAAATCATTGTTGATATCACGCCTAAGCCTAGCAGTAACGAAGTCCACGTCATTATGTCTACCGAAGTTACCAATTCCTCAAGTTGGAGAACCCATCCCACGTGTTCTCTATGGCAACTCACAAACGTGAAACCATCTCTCCGAAACACCACTCCTATATGTGGAAACTCTGCCATGTTCCGGTAGATAGATTTCTCCACTGCGAGGACTTTAGTAGTTGGCGATAACGTTTCCAAGAGATCGCAGCGGTTGCAGTATTTTACAGTATTTTGACTATACTCGAAAAACCAAACTACACTGCTTTTCTTGCGAATGTTTAATGTAACGTTTGAGGGTACAAACAATGAAATTATATGCATATCCAGCATTCCAAGCATGTCTAATTGGTTGTAAATATCCAGCTTGCGAAGCACATTTAGCACAAGTTTTCTATTGATAAATTGCCCAGCATTATCTATATACCATTTTGAAATGGCATCATCCAGAAATGCAGCCACTTGGTTTGTATTTTTAGACAACAACGGTAGATTATTTGCTTCAGTGTCCAAATGATGTCTTGATGTAACAACTGCATTTAATTTGAGCAGATTGAATTGTCCCAACGCATCGTACACCAGGCTAAACGTATTATCGGAAAGATCCCAAACAAACATGATTTGGAACACCTTCACATATCGACCATGGAACGAAATAGAACTGGCGAAATGGTGCCACTTTATTCGGCGGTATTGCTCAATTTTTGCGTATTCTGATATTAATACAGAGTATTCAGTCATCCGGTCTAGTTCATATTCAAGTCGCTTCTCGTTGTATAATTTAGATATAATCAGTGCCGCAAATGGGTCTGCGAGACCGTATGGCTCCTTGTATTCGTAAGTCACGTCCCTAAATCGTATGTCACCATACACTGATAGACAGTCAACCATTGCCGGGGGAGACACATATACCCTTGCTGTGCAATTTCTTCCTTTACTTTTTAGTCCCAGACTATATTTTTGGTTAGAAAGTAAGTACTGCTTCCAGTTGTTGGTGTAAACGAACATTCGTACCAACGTTTCATTACGAATTATTTCGTGTGGAACCAAAATATCAGCATCAAGATTACTCGCCCGACACCACAGGGGAAGTATCCTATAGTACCTCAGCAAAATGATAGGCTCCTCCAGAAGTGTGGCGTTGATGTTATAACCATTAAAGTTTATCACATGAGTAATGCATCCCGTGAAAGCGTTTAAGATTTGCGGAGTTGCTTCAGGTACCAAACCAGTTTCAATTGTACCTCTATCATACGGCCTTTTTAACGTCGAACATCCATGATATATACATTGTGACAAATTAAGGGAGGATTCGGCTGGATCCAGTGAAAATAGTATTAGTGCTGGAGTAAATACACGGTTGATAATTAAGGGAGCCAACATTGTATTTTGATATGTTCCGATTATTCACACTTGAAAATCTGGAGGCATACAAACCTGACAATTTCAGCTTTCAGTGAATTAGTATTTGACATTTGTTGTTGATGTGATAAGTACATATGTATGTCTGAATGCACCATTCAGATCAGCGTATTTTCTCGGCAGACAGATTCCGAAATGCGATGAATTATCCGGAACTTTTACTGTGTATTTATTCCTTAAAAGTAAATTAGTTGTTAATATTGATAAGACCCTAAATTGTTCGCTTCAACATGCATTCAGAAGACATGCTTCAATATAATCAAATTTTGTTCACATCTCTGCTTCGGCTCTATTGAGAAGCCATGCGTGGTAACAAGGTGACCAGAATGTACTTCCAGGCTATATATTATCTCTAAGATGACGCGTAATTATTTGTATATAAATAGTTAATTGAGTGTAGATTATTTCGGAACGCTATATTAGTTTCGTGGAATGATTATAATTCGGAATCACAGATCTGAATACTGATGTCCAAATAAAATGGCTTTTGTAAACATGGACTTATAGACACGCAAATATATATTTTGATTATAGTATATTTACTTGGTAATAATTCCTCAGTAGCGTTCGTTTTAAACTCTACTGACTAATTGAACTTCTTTTCGGTGTTCTTTAATGCCTTAAATATGAGCAGAGTCACTTCATTTCAGCTAGCAGTTGGTCTCAAGATTAATTTACTCGATTTTGAAGCGACTTGGTGGCAGTTTTTGCATTGAGGATGATTATGAACGTATTATGAGAAGCGGATACAACCAGGAAATTTGAAAGGCAACCAAATTTCTAGTCCAAAATGATATCCTATTGGAAAGGAATGTTCAGGAAATATGTTACAAAAGGTTCGTGTACAATACTGACCATTCCGGGCTGTCCTATTAGACAAGAATATTATTTCCTTACGACGCCGTGGAATAGCTAGGACGAGTAAACATTTTAATTATTCAAAACTACCTCACTACACATTGTACACGGAAAGTATAGCAGGTGTGTCTACAGTAGAGGAAAGCAAACATGGGAACTGGATGATTCTATACCTGTTTTACGGATCCTGGAGAGATGTCCTTTACAAATATTGCAGACTGAAACTGAAGATGCAAATCTTAGAACTGAATCAATTTGAAAATGATAGCAATAAATACATCTCCTTAGTGTTTGGTACATGTCAAAACGCTGGTATTACTGTCGCGCAAGAAACCTTCCTTCTGGTATAAACTTTCAGGATTCATGTGGAAGTATTGCTCGAAACACTATCATGCAACATTCAAACTGCCCAGAACCGGTTTTTTGGATATTAATCGATAACATGAGCACTCGTGCGGTTGGAATAATTTTAAAGGTGGCAGTTGTTGTTCATCTCATTAAGGTCCGGCATGAGTGTCACTGAAGTCAAGAATTAAAATGACGATCAAAATGTGTTGTCGTACGCTATGCTTTCATCATCATTGCTCTATTCATAACTTTGGACGTCCATGCAATTGTAACTTTGACAACTTTTTATTGAGACCGTGGAACATGATCACTACCATACGCACATTCAACCAAGCAGCACCAATGCAGCAGTCACCCCAAGAGCTTTCTTTGAGTTACGATAATTTAAGGTAGTTTTTTCTGTAAGCCTTTTGAAGTCAACTTATGATGATGTGATATATACTGGTATTCCCTATATGAGGGATATATGACAATATAATATATTTCCAGGCGTTAATTATTAAAATCACCGCACCAATGTACAAGACTAGTTACCAGTTGTCTTAACATTACCCCAAGACGATACATTGCCATACATCACTTGTTTAAGATTTTAGGAAGATGCTTGCTGTAAATTTTCGTCCCTTATTTCTCAATTCAATATTATATTTTTGATGAGAGAGGAAGTACGTGTGACACATTGCAGAATGCCTAAAGCTTCAAATCAACGTCAGATTATTAATTAGATGTAGGTTACTCTTCTATTTGGTTTCAATGGGAGCAAACTGTTTAAGCTTTCAGACTCTACATATACCACCAACATCATTCCACATGTACATGTACATTGCGAACGCTCCCACAGGATGTACGTGATGAAGTACAAGATATTTTAAATAACCTCGTAATTAGACTGGAAGTCTTTGTTTACGAGATTTTCGCTCAGCTTCGAGTTCCTGAGTGAACGACACTGCGAGTGAGCGGCTTTGAATGGCTTGGCAATAAATTATAAATTCATGCATAGCATCGCATCCTCATTTTTCTCTAATACTTATCATCTTTACAAAATGCCAACATTAGTTCCATCCTGTTCCATTTGCATTATTTGTTGTTCCTGGTCACTAGAAATGCACACATAACAGCCAATAGCACCATAAAACATTTTTGTTCAAAGCATACGCAGATTAAACCAGTACTAGTTCATGACTTACACATTGTAAAATTAGTCACACTTTGACATTGAAATCTATTAAAAAGGCATATCTACCACATGTGTGGTATTACTTTGGTATTTGGGAAATATATACAAAAGTCATAATATTCATGACGCAGGGTACATAGTTAAGTAGACGAACGGTTTTTGGTCAGCACATACATGATGAGGCACCCATATGCAATAAACTTAATAACTTGATGAATTAATTCTCATAAAAATTAAATGCTGGTATTACTTTCATCAGATGAGTCAAATATTATTGTATTAAATTTCAAGTTAATGGAACACGTCACTGCCGATTAAATATTCGGTCTCATTTCGTAATATAAATTGGACATACGTGCTGTATGACAGTATTTTTTGCATTGACAGTATCAGATGCGTTCATGAATTTTTCAGAATTATAATATTTACATGCTCCAAAATATAAATACGGTTACATATTGCTTAGTGTTATTTGCCGCAATCATAACGCTTAATATCGTCAATATTATTCCAAATGCGACGAATGCATTTCATCGAATTACGTAACAGTAATCGAGATATATCAGATAGTATACCTTTCATTTCCACAATGAAACAAAGTGCAGCAATTACGCTACCAGATAATAGCAAAACAAATACAACAACAATATTCCCTTGTAAGCTTGCGGCTTTCGGAGGTGGCACTTCCATTACGTGTTCCAATCCTCCACTGGCGCTGCTTAAACTGGGCAGCCAACTAACCAGTCCAGACACCTTAAGATAATTAATTCTCCTAAAAAGTGATGGCGAGCCCAGTCCTTTAACATCCAATGAATAACTGAGATTACTGTATACCTCGTCTCCCACTGAGACAAGTTTCTTTCCAGATTCTGCCACTGACCGTGCATATTTGTAAGCCAGGTGCTCCGCCAAAATAAATGCTTTTCTGTTACAATTGCTCAGTTCATTTGTGTACCATTCCGCTTCTTTTTTCCTGAACATGTTTATCAGAAGTGGCTCCAAGTACCCGTATTCCGATTTTGAGTACCGCTTGTCTGGTATTTCGTTGATGGCAAACAGCGAATAAAATGTTGACATATAATCTCCCAGAAGTTTCGAAACGCCCGGGTAAAGCGACGACTTTTGTTTCAATTTGTCCAAAATTTTTGAAGAATTCACGTAACCGACGTATTTTGCATTCATATGCGCTACATGTGTTCGCGCGTAAACCAATCCGCGGTCGTACGGAAGAAACATGTGAGGAATTACCTGATAAACATGAGGGTCGAACCGGGGAATCCATGGGAGGTGGTATCGACTTTTGCTGAGTTTTTGAATGTTTATTCTCAAGTGTTGCACGCCGCTAAATATTTCAAAGTTGGCAGTGTACAGCTGTTCCAACTGTTTGTACAAAATTGGTAGTCTCGGAGTTATCATTCGATACACGTTGTCGTTTTTGTACGCGTTGCTCAGCACAACTCCACATACCAGGAAAGGTACGACCATGACTCGAAGCAGCGACACTTTCCCAATCTCGGATGGAATTGGGTCACCTTGTTCCAATAAAGCTTTCAGGAGACGCATCCCGATACTGCAGGAATAATTCAGCTTGCTTTTGATGGTCGCAGGCAAAGTTGTTCCAATTCGATGTATGTTGTTAATCATACGTAAAATAAGAAGTATTCCTAAAGTTAACACAACAATTGATAGGGTTATGCAAAGCCATACATATCCATCATACACGCTCAGTAACTCTCTGAATGGTAACGATTCCTTGTCAATTCGGCCACAAGCTACAAATCGCAGTCTTGTAGAAGGATCTACAAAGTTAAGCAGATGCTTCAGTGAGAACTCAGATTCTGCCTCCAGTTCAATTTCCCAACTATAATATATGTTGTCCCTAAACGATGGAATCCGTCTTGCTCTTCCGTTTTCACACATTGTGCCAGATCGTAATAAATAGCTGTAATTTTGATTAATGGTCTGCACCAACTCGGCCATTATATGGACAAGCCGTTCATGGCCGTCCTTCAATTCGGACAATATAAGGTTTCTGCGATTGGTGGAGAAATGCGGACACGTCGACAAGTAACTTGTAAGACCGTCAGTGTTTGTATCACCGGCTGCCATGTCGTTCGACAAAAGCCATACAACCTCTTGCGGAGAGTTCATAAGTGAAAGTTTGGTCAAATGTGAAATATTTGTTGACATGTAATAATCAGCGGTAATATGAAGCATGTCGATGGAATAGTATGCTCGAAATGGCAAAAGTAGACTCATGTTTGAACTGAAGCTCTGCTGATTTGACATGATTACATGCAGAAATATTTCTTGGGCTATCGCAATTTTCTGATTCTATAGATACTGATGACTCAGCGTATCCAGGACCCAAAACTCGATCCATTTTGTTGTAAGCTTCAATTCGTCTCGATTGCTCACCAGGATGTTGACAGAACTGATGGACTGTGGCACAATGTATTTGAGTGACGACTCAAATGATTCGTCCACTTTGTACTCGTGTATTCTCGAAAGCGCCTGCCTCTCAATCATGTTGTCGGTTGCAAAGAGGTCAATGTGAACCGCACCCAACCAAGGTTTAAAATGGGCCGTCATTTTCAAGAAATTGAATTGAGCACAGAAAGAGACACCAACGTCTCGTGCAATTTTTCTATCGTACATTTTAGACTCAAGGCAACTGATTTCTCGAAATGTGAATGACCTATTTGGCAAGGGCATGGTGCTAGGAACCCACTTCATCGATGTGTGATAGCAATGGTGAAAATCGTCGTCAAAGGCTACAAGAGGAATCAATCTTCTAAGCAGCACCGGGAATGTTGGCGGTTCAATGTCTATGCCTTGATGATTGTTTAGCAGGACGAGTGATCTCTCAGTGTCAAAAGAGCGAACCAAACGGTTAATATTAAGCGATCCGGTTTTCATTTTGAAATTATTATTTGGTAGAAAATTTTGCTTGACGTACTGTACACCTTCAAGTAGGTATTTCGGCCCGGGACCAGAGTAATACGGCGTTAAATATGTGAAGTCAGCGATGATGGCTGAAATACCAACAAGAAAGATTAAGGGGACTACCGGTGCCATATTTTGATTGTCACTGATGTCGGTAAACCTACTAGGCAGCTCAAATATTCAGATATTTATTTTGGCAATGAATGTAGCCTTTTCTTGAATCCACTTCTTCTTATTGCTAAATATACTAACCTTCTTCCAGCTCAATAATGGCTCTTATGTTACCAAACTAGAACGCTATTGACTAGATCCTACGTGTCAAATTGGTATTGCCACGCGTAGAATTTTCTACGCATATTCCATATTGAGTCGTGTCGTAATATTTCTTCATCAAAAATTCAATTTATGCGTTGCGGAAAAGAAAAGAGATTACTCTTATGGACAAATATCTATTATGGCTTCAGAAATCAATAAATATATTTGTGACGCACTAGGCGGTGCAAACAAGCTGCGTACATCATGTTGAAATAAGCTTCTCAAAATATTTTTTAAAAAATCATATTTTAAAATTTCCAATGTTTCCAAACATCCATAGTTTTTTTACATGGAAAACTCGTATTGCTGGACACCGTCCCAATATATTTCTTTGTCTAAATGTGTGCACAAAATAGGGATTTGGCAATAATTGTGTTCAATACATTACATTGTTTTTAATAAAGCTGGTTTACACAGTTTTTTTTAAAAACTTTCTGGTTTCTCAGTGACAATGACAAATACCATAGCCGATATCATATATCTGACCCAGATAATGAAGCGTGTCATTTTTTAACTTCGCCAATGGCCAGCATGGGAATAGCAAGGAGTTTTCCAAATAGAGCCACGACCTATTGGAAACTATAGTGATCAGTTCTGAAAGTGACTTCCCCATATCGCCTCGAATGATGTGATACAAAATTTGGGATTTCAAGGGAAGTGCTTCGTGGTCAACTTCCTGCTTGTAATGCCGATGATTCCTCAAATCATGCGACAAGGACCCGGTTAAGTCTGGATTATCTAGCCAATTGATTGATCGATTGCTTGATTATGACCTCAAGCCAAGCCTGCAATTGTTAACACTCAATTTCATAATATTCATAACCGTTGTCTGATTGTATACACGGGTGTGTCCTGTTCAGTGTTTTATATACCATATGTATTCGCATAACACCGGCACATGATGTACCACCATCATTTTTTCAAATTGAAATAAAAACGGACATATTTAACTGTACATTTGGTTAGTTATAACCGTCAACATGTATTCATTAAAACATCAACATTTCAACCCATCTGTAGGCTAGTTTGAAATCTAGTGTATTCGTGTTGATACCAACATGAACTCCAAAATAATAATACGAGTACTAATAATCGCCTATAGAAGTGCGTAGTATCCACGCCGACCAGATTCCCAATGTCATACTTCAAATTGGGTTCTGCCATTGCCGTTAGAACGTTTCATGATTTCTAGAACAATTATTGAAATTACACAGAACGCCTTTTGCAAATTCCGTGTGCTGCAATAACTGGATACTACAGTTGTATTTAAACCAATGTTATAATGAGTAGTATTTAGTACATAAAAATCAATTTCTAACTACGTCAAGACAAAAATTTGTCCAACTGCCCCCTGCAAATATGGTGTTGCACTGTGAGAGAAATGTACGTTTAACAAGTCGACAATGAAAGTTGGCTGAATGCCAACAAAAACTTATGCGAGTATTATCTGTGCTTGCACATATTAGAAATGTTTTAAGATAATTGATATCAGATGCTACAACTACTAGTTGCCATGCAATATAGAAATCATGACATACTACAAAGTGATGCTCACGCATTACCATACATTAGTAGCGAATCCATTACAATCATTGGTCACTACAAACTGTGCTTACTCTACATAACAATACTAATGCATTCGGTGCACCAAAACTTAATGTAAACATGATGTCATCATTGTCACATATTTAATATTTATACTGTATAATTATCTATTTCACGTTACGGGGGTAATATTTACAGCGGATTTAGTGGAGATGAACAACTAAATGGATTTTCGCTTACTAATGCGTCGAGTAGAAGCAGGTCGAAACGAGGCAGCTTCGCTTAGAACAGTGCTTTGAGATGTATGATCGAGTTTGTCTATTTCAGTTTTTAAAGATTTTCTGTCGAGTGTGCTAATAGTAGGGACAATCTCTAATCGTAACTTGAAAGGTTTCTCCCGGATCAAAAATGCCATAAGTGATATGCCAAATCCTGTCAATGGGATTACCAACAAGGCACCAACGAAGGATTTGTTTTGATTCACTGCATCATTCTTACTGCTCGCTCTGATTCTTCCAGTCCTCACTTTGTCAACTACCGTGTAGTCAATATATATTCGCCACCATTCCAATATTCCAGAACTTGCTAGGTTCTTAATTCTGAATAACTGATCAGGAAAGAGCCGCCCATACAAATGATAACCTACTGTTGTTTGGAAAATGTTGTCCTTCTCAAGAGAAACGGGCTGGTCACTGGTGGAATAATTTGCATGGACTGCCAATGCCATGAATCTATCTAGTATTACCGCCGATTTGTGGCAGCGTTCCAAGTGTGGTGTAACAAGTGGCTCGAACTCAAAAACGCCTTCTAAGCTTTTCACGTGAGGCCAATCGGGGAACAGTTTTGAGTTTTCCAAGTAGAACCATGTCCTGTTGGAAACTCGCCTTTTGAGTTCTGAAAGTCTTTTTGTGTCGTCCCCTCCTGTGATGTAGTACAATAATTGGGAAACAACAGGTAATGCTTCGTGGTTATTTACTTGCTGGTGGCTTCTGATACTCTTGCTACCGTAAATCCTCATATCCAATTCCTTTGGTAATGTGTATATACTAAAATTATTTTCTTGTATTATGTCAAAAGTGTCAAATGGCTGCAGCGGTGGTGGAACTGTTAGTTTTGTGATATTGTCCCCTTTGTACTCGTTCCCAAGTATTGTAAAAGCAAGTGGCAGCGCGGCGCAAGCTATCCAACAGACCTTATTTTGCCTTATAGTAGAGTTAGTGAATAGATTCCGTCCCTGATCAAGCATTGCTGCTAATATGTCGTATAGAATATCGCCAAGCCGAACATCACGACGCGTTAACAGTAAAAAATATCGATGAACACAAACTTGGTATGTTGGGCTGGTTTTCGAAACGATTATCGAAATGATGCCTATCGATAGCATTAGCAAACACCATGACGATATATCTACCGTCGCCACCAAATCCTCAAGTTGAAGAATCCATCCAAGATGTTTCCTATGACAACTTACAAACATGAAACTATCACTCCTAAATACTAGACCGACATCTGCAAATTGTGCTATGTCTTGTGCTATCGCTGATTGCACTGCGAGAATTGAACCGGATGGATCAAAGTTGGCCAAACAATACCTGGACTGGCAAAATCTGGCTTTTGAATGTCGACGGTATGACCGAAAGATATCCTCTGGGTAAATTTGTGGAGTGACGTTTCCAGTCACCATCATTGAAAGTATATGTAAGTCCAGCGCACGGAGTATTTGCAAAATGTTGTACATATCTAGTTTACGTAGCTCCGTCAGTACATGTTTTCTTTTCACAAATCGGCCAACGTCATGCATGTACAGTTCTGCTGTTGCCTCATCACTATATAGCCAGATTTCTTGGGCGCTTGAAAACGGCAGCCGTGCATTATCTACTGCAATGTCCAGCTGCTGTCTTGTTGTAATGACTGCACTTAATTTGAGCAGAATATAGCTCTTATGAGCAAACGACTCGACAACCAAGCTAAAATCCCCACTTGAAACATCCCAAACAAATATGTTTTGTGAAACCTTTACATTTCGACCACGGAATGAAACTGCATTCAGGAAATTATTCAACGTGTGGTATTTGGACTGTTGCTGCAAGTTGGAAATCAGTACGGAGTAATCTTCCATCCTGTTTAGTTTATATTCTAGACGTTGTTCATTGTACAAATTCATTTCTGTCGCGATCCAGAATGGGTCTACTAGGGCTTTACTTTGAAATACGCCTGATCCAAATTTATGCATTGGACTACAATCATGCGAACTTGGGGGAGACAGATATATCCTTGCTGTGCAGTTTCGGCCTTTGCTTTTCAAACCGATACTGTATTTCTGATGTGCGAGTAAGTACTCATGCCATCCTGTAGAATGCGTGAACTCTCGTATAGATGTCAAATTATTAATTAATTCAATTGGGATCAGACGGTAGTTGAATTCCTTGAGACAATACCATAGATCTAAATTATAGTACCTCATCAATATGACCGGTTCTATTAAATGGGTGGCATTGATGTTATAACCCTCAAAGTTGATCACATGAGTAATGCATCCTGTGAAGGCGTTTAAGATTTCCGGAACAGAATCGGAAATCATTTTGACTTCTTGGTGTTTCTTACTATTAGGTTTTTTTGGTATTTCGCAAAAATGATAAACGCAGTCGAGCAACGTATAGGCAGTTTCCATCCAACATAAAATTAGAATGACAGCAAACAAACAGTTGACAAGGGAGAGGGATACCATTGTTGTTTGATGAATCTGTTCAGTTGTGACGTAATCAACAGCCACAGAAAGAAACTGAAATGTGACGTTTGCAGTTATATATTCGTATATTGTATTCGCCTTTACCCGCTTCGATAAATAAATGCCATCAAATCGTTGGCGTTTTATGTTTTGCTGAAGCTATTTTGCTGGATGGAATATATTGCTGAAGCACTGTATAGAAACGGTGACGATATCTGCATTCAGGATTTGCAGATCGACGCGATTAGATATTGGTTACGAGAATATCTAAATAAATTGCAATCGACAGGACTTGCGGGCTGAATCCAAGGCGAAATAGCTTAAAATCCAACCAAAGAATTACTAATGCACAAATATTTTGCTTACAGGTCCATCGATTCGCTTCAAGACACCCTATAATTGTGCGTTTGTCAACAGATATAAGATATTGTTGATTTCGTCGGTTTTATGGAAATTATTACACTTGTTAATTCAGAGTCAGTATTTAGTATAACTCTTGTAATGTAGACAGCTCACGGCAGTACAATATGTTGAAAATATCATTGCCCTTTGGCGCAGAAAAATAGCTAGGAAAAGTAAACATTTTAATTATTCAAAACTACCCAACCACGTCTGGATACAAGGAACTCATCGCAGGTGCATCTAAAGTACAGTAGAATAGAAATATGGAAACTTGGTTATTTTGTAGCTGGCTTTGTGAATTTTTAAGGAGCTGTCTAGAAATAATGCAGTATAAGTTGCATCTGGAAATGAAATCATTAAATCAATTAGCAAATGCAAACAATCTGGGACACGCCAATCCTGATCGTGTCCACCACAACAGAAATTTCGCTTCTCTTAAACATTGCATATGAACCAATACATACCCGTAAGCTGATTGGAAGTATAGTGTATACAATTATTTGAAATCACAATATCATATGTTAGCAGTAGGATCTATGATACATGTAAACGTATTGCCCAACAACACATTATTCGAAGGAAAAAACTGCTCGGAACCGGTTTTGGATATTAATCAATAACATGGAAACGCGTGCAGGTAAAATATATTTTAAGGTGGTAGTTTCTCCTTCATGACGCTTACGTCCAGATCATGTCCATATAACTTGCACATTTGAAACGAATATAAAAATGTTTTGTGGTATAGTATTACGCAAAATGTAATCATCTTAATTATGGATAGCTTTGCTACCAAAATTGAGTCTCCATTTTGTTTAAAATTAGAATAATTGTGTACACATTCAATTAAACTATATCTGCCAGCGGTCACCCAAACAGTATTCCTTGATCCACGAGAAACTAAGGTAGTTTTTTTTCTGTGAGTATTCTTTATGTCAACTGACCATTAAGGCATGTATACTGGATTGCATGTGTTGTGTGGTATTATGTTAATATATTTAGTGTTAATTATCAAACACATTGTATGGTATCTATGCAAAAGATAAGCTATCAGTTCGCTTCGTGCTTCGTATACAAGGAAATGCTTCATTGTAGATGATTAGAGGAGGGGAATATGAACATTACTCGTATTTTCATACATACATGCTGTGCTCGACATGGTTGGTAATACATGTAATTGTATTGCAGAATACCAGAAGATATATAATACCACCTGGATCAGTATGGTTTTTGGATATTAAACGATAACATGAACACGCGTGCAGCTGGAATATGATAAAAAGTTGGTAGTTCATTTTCATGCCTTTTTTATCTGGATTAAATCCGACTAAAGTCAACCTTTAGAATGAATACGGAAATGCTTTGTGGTAATCTATTACGCAAAATGAAAGAGTCTTGAGGAAGAACGTATATGCTATCGACATTTCACCAACTGTTTAATGAGATTGCGTCACCGCGGTTCATTCATTGAAATAAGCGAAATCTATTAGTTGTCACCCAAAGTGTTTTCCTTGAGCCACGAGTAACTAAGGTAGCTATTCCCTCTAAGCCATTTATGGGTCCAATTCCGATGAACGAACGTATACTGCCCTGCAAGAGTTATATGATACTACCTAGGTATATTATAATATCGGTATCAACTGTTAATTAATAAACCCAGTGTATCTATGTAAATGATAAGCTATCAGAGCGCCCAGTGTTACGTATACAAGGGAATGTATCTTTATTTGATGAATGACTATCTTTATTTATGATATTGAACAAATTACTGAAGAAATGACCGACAGATGAATTTCGTCTTTGAAAATTTTAACTTTAATAACATTATTTTTACTTTGTAATGTACATTCATTAGTGCCTTCGACTTATACATAAGACAAAGGTGGACTGTACTTAAAATTTGTTACAAATTATAATAGGTAAAAATGAATGTCTCATAATGTAAATTTCTCCGAAATACAATTAAGATAAACTGTGTTGCGCAGTAACGGAGTTGAAAGGGAGAAGGAACCGTCAGAAAAACCTCTTCGTGTCACTTTAAAAATGAACAAGATCAAAGTGAGACTCTGTTGAAATGATTTATTTCGGAAGCAAGGAAAATTAGTAAAATCAATAATTATAATATGTATTATGAACTTGTATCCATGGAAATTCCATCTGAGGCTAAATTAATAAAATATAATAAAAAATCAAAACAATGCTTCAAATTACAACGAACTCCTTCTGGAAATGCCAATGTCGCTAA
>CM023202.3:47907846-47945889 GCA_004115045.4 Sinella curviseta | reverse complement strand
GATACCAGTGGCGGCCAAGTTTTTAATTCTGAATACCTGATCAGGATAGAGCCGTCCATACAATTGATAGCCTATTGTAGTTTTGTAAATGTTGTCCTTCCCAAGAGAAACCGGTATGTTACTGGTCGAATAGTTGGCATGGACTGACAATGCCATGAATCTGTCCAGTATTGCCGCCGATTTGTAGCATCGTTCCAAGTGTGGACTAACGAGTGGTTCGAACTCAAAGACGCCATGTCTGCTTTTCACTTGAGGCCAGTTGGGGAAAAGTTTTGAATTTTCTAAATAGAACCACGTCCTGTTGGAGACTTGGCTTTTGATATCCGAAAGTCTTTTGGAATCGTCTCCTCCGTTGATATAATACAGTAACTGGGAAACAACCGGCAATGCTTCATGGTTATTAACTTGCTGGTAGTTTCTGACATTATCAGTATTGTACGTTTTCTGCTCGCATGTCTCC
Organism: Sinella curviseta; assembly: GCA_004115045.4. Taxonomy (NCBI): domain Eukaryota; kingdom Metazoa; phylum Arthropoda; class Collembola; order Entomobryomorpha; family Entomobryidae; genus Sinella; species Sinella curviseta. The sequence continues at coordinate 47,945,429 of CM023202.3, read as the reverse complement.
CACCGACAAACTATCCTATAAAATTCCCGCGGTAAGGTGTATATACTAAAATTATTTTCTTGAACCAAGTCAAATGTCTCAAATGATTGTAGAGGTGGTGGAACCGTAAGTTTGGTGATGTTGTCGCCTTTGTACTCGTTCCCAAGTATTGTAAAAGCAAGTGGCAAGGTGGCGCAAGCTATCCAACAAAATTTATTTTGCTTGATGATTGAGTTGTGAAACAGGTCCCGTCCTTGGTCAAGCAATGCTGCCAGTATCTCGTACAGAATATCCACTAATCCAACATCTCGTCGAGTCAACAACATGGAACACGTCCTGACTAGCAGTACGTTCGTTCTGCTTGTTCTGGAAATAATGATCGAAATGATTCCTAGCGCGAGCAGCAGCAAACACCATGTCGTTATATCTACCGATGTCACCAATTCCTCAAGTTGAAGAATCCATCCAAGATGCTCTCTATGACAACTCACAAACATGAAACTATCACCTCGAAATGCAAGCCCGACGTCTCCAAATTCAGCCAAGTTTTGAGCTATAAGCACCTCTACTCCGAGAATGGAGGCAGTTGGGTCAAAGCTGGCCAAGCAATTCCTGACAGGACAAAGTTTGTTTTTTGGTTGCAGATCATCTGTCGAACCAGTTGTGGTTGGGTAAATTCGTGGAGTGACGTTTGTATGCGCCATCAGCGTAATTATATGTAAATCCAATTCACCAAGTATTTGTAACTTGTTGTACATATCCAGTTTGCGCAGTTCCTTGAGTACATATTTTCTCTTGATAATTCGGCTAATATCATTCCCGTAACGGCTTAAAGATTCGTCATCGCTAAAGAACCAGATTTCTGCAGACTTTGTTACCGGCAACCGTGCATTATTTACTACACTGTGAAGCTGTGGTCTTGTGGTAACGACTCTATATATTCTCAGCAGGATGTAGCTTTCATGATCACTAGACTCAGCCACCAATCTACTAGCTCCACTGGAAAGATACCACACAAATATGATTTGTGAAACCTTTACATTGCGACCACGGAACGCAATTGCGTTCATGAAGTTAGACAAGTAGAAAGTGGGATATTTAGTGTGTTGGCGAAAGTTTGAAATTAGTATTGAATAATCCGTCATCCTGTCTAGCTTATAATCCAGAAGAGGTTCATTGAACAAATCCAGTTTTGTTGCCGTCCAAAATGGGTCCACGAGTGCTTCAGTAAAGTATCTACGGGATTCCATTACATGCATTCTCCCACAGTCATACGAATTTGGGGGAGCCACATATATGCGTGCTGTGCATTTTCGGCCTTTACTTTTCAACCCGATACTGTATTTTTGATGTGACCGTAAGTACAGCTGCCACCTAGCGGAATACGCGAACTTTCGTATTAACGTCAAATTATTAAGTAGTTCCATTGGGATCAAGCGATCGCCAGAATCCTCGAGACAATCCCAGAGATGTATATTATAGTATCTCAGCAATATGATTGGCTCCTTTAGATTAACGGCGTTGATGTCATAACCTGGAAAATTGATCACATGAGTAATGCATCCTGTGAAGGCGTTTAATCTTTGTGGCAAAGAATCGGAAATCCATTCCGGTTGGTTGTGTATTTCACTATTCGCTGTTTTCAATATCTCACATCCACGAAATAAGCAGTGAGGCAAAGTGGAGACATGATGCAACACACATGAAAGCAGTACGTACGCGAAAGAAAAGTAGACACGTGAGATTGACGTCATTGTAATTAACGAATATGTGCGATGTTGATGCAACCAAACGCCAGAGAAATGAAATCGGAAGATCTGTTGATTTCCCTGAATTGTATTCGCCTAGATCGCTTTGATAGCCGACGCTTTCACGAAACCCCTTTATGTTTTGTGTTTCCGCAAGACATGTAGTTTTCTACAGCAGATGCTCTTCCGTTTATGTTTTATTCTACACTAAGTAACCCCATTATACCGGAGGATTTAATGCTAACCGTGCTTCTGATTTTCTTACAAATGTCCTCGTTTCTATTAGCGAATGATTGTTAATACGATTATGTAGTTATGTTGGTTATCAGTTTGCTCTGCGGATATTGGCAGGTTTACGGTTGAACTGGTGTGAATTGCAATCGCTTTTGGATCACAACATTTCCAGAATATATGTAAGGATTAATCGGAATCAGTCCGTTTTAATTTCCGCCACTGTGGTATATTTATTAACCGAATGCACCAAATCATTCGCATGAAATGGGTAAGTATGCACTTATAATGAAAAGGGAATACACTCAGCCAGTGTGCGATAAAAGCAAATTCCAAGACGTAATTGACCTGTTGATAGAAGGGCATATTCGGTCATTATGTTATACTTTGTTGGATTTGTAATACAGGGAGTTAATATAATAAGATGAACATATCATTTCCATATAGCGCTGAATAATTGGTAGGATGAGTAAAAAATTTAATTATTCAAAACTACCTGAGTACATGTTACAAGGAACGCACTTTAGGTGCTTTTACCATACACGGACAGAGCTATGGGACATGGTTATTTTGTAACTTACCTTGTGGATTATTAAGAAGCTGGATGAAAGTATTGCTGCGGAAGTTGCATATGGAAATTTAATTACTAAATAAATTTGCAAATATAAACAGTTAAACGCATATCCATAGTATTTAGTGCACGCCAACCTTTATTGTATTCCGACCACACCAGAAATTTCCCTTCTGGTCTGAACTTTGCTTTTGGTACAATGCACCCTCATATGTTGTTATACGTTCATTGGAAGTATAATGTATAAAATCATAAGAGGGTATCAGCATGTATATCCATATGTGCATACTTTATTAAATATAGTGATAACTGATAAGCAATCTTCCTTGATTCAGTACAATGACCTGGGATATATGAACGCTAGTGGACGGCGTTGAGTAAGCAATTCTATAGCCGATGTGAATAGCCGAATTCATGATACATGTAAACGTACTGGCCAGTATTACATCCCAAGAATGGCAATCTGACCTGAACCGATTTTGGATATTAATCGATAACATGAGCATGCGTGTGGTTCCAAGGTGGTAGTTGTTTATCGTAATAATTTCGTTTACATTGAATCCGACCAGAGTTAACATTTAAATTGACAATCACATTGCTTGGTGGCATGTTCTTGCGCAGATTTAAATAACATTAATTATGGACATTAATGCTGCCGGTATTGCACCAACTTTTTGCTAGGATTATGAAATATCACAATTACTTTGTGTACATTCAACTAAGCGATATCTGTAAGCGGGTCACCGTAAGAGTTTTCCTTCAGCCACGTGAAACTAAGGTAGTTTTTATGTAAGTTTTTCTTAGGTCAACTTAAGACTAAGGGATATATACGTTATACTTTCTGTGTGGAACGATACTATATTAAATATAGTGTTAATAACTAAACACATTGCATCAATACAAACTATAAGCCATTAGATCACACATTGCCTACCTGTACATAGGAATGCGTCATTTCATGTTATTAGAGTCAGTGATTAGGATTTCTATATGTATTGTTCATTTAGGCCCATTCTACTCGCTTCCAATTATAGCGTACTTAGGTTTTGATATGATCATCTTGATTCGAAATTGTTTTTCAAATTGTAAAATTATTATATTTATTAAATGTAGTTTATTGTTTCTTGTGAATTGTAGTAATCAAGTACATTCAATTTATTTACATTGTATTAGCTACTATTCATAGAAATTCATGACACAATAGTTCCAGCTAAGCGACGTGCTTGAAATCACAGTACACTTCCTTTTGAGATTCCCAGTTGCGTATACTTATCATAGATTGGGAATTGTTTCGTCCAGGCACCTACGGTCTAATTACATAAAACATTTTCTTTCATAAATCAAGAATAAAGTGATTCCACGTCACTTTGGTGATATTTACAGCCTTTTCGGAAATCAGCTACATACGTATTGGTTGATTTTGAATTGTGGCAATGTCGAATAGATGCATCACGAAACCTCACAGCTCCCCCTTATACAATAGCTTGAGATACAGTTGAATTGGATTTTTCAATATGAACTCTTAATGCATTTGCTTTGAGCGTACGGATGGATGGGATTATCTGGAGTTTAAATGATTTTTCACGCACCAAAAATACGAGAAGTGATATGGCATATCCGGTCAAGGGGATTACCAGCAAGGCGCCTATGAAAGATTTGTTCTCATTTTCTGACACAATTCTAGTGCCATTTGCTCTCATGTTTCCAGTTTTGACCTTGTGAACAACAGCATAGTCAACATATTTTCGCCACCATTCCAGAATGCCGGAATTGACCAAATTTTTAATTCTAAATAGCTGTGCAGGAGATAGTCGGCCATACAAGCGATATCCTATTTGTGTCTCGTAAATGTTGTCACTCCCAAGAGAGACAGGTTTGCCACTCATGGAATAGTTTGAGTGGACTGACAATGCCATATATTTCTCAAGTATTGTTGCCGATTTGTAGCATCGTTCCAAATGTGGGCCAACGAGTGGCTCAAACTCAAACACACCGTCTTTACTTTTAATCTGAGGCCAGGAAGGGAAAAGTTTTGAGTTTTCCAAATAGAGCCACGTCCGGTTTGAAACTTGCTTCTTGACTTCTGAGAGATATGTCCCCTGGTTTCCTCCTGTGATGTAATACAACAGCTGGGAAATCACTGGAAATGCTTCGTGGTTATTTACTTGCTGATAGTTTCTGACATTTTTTCTGTAGTTGGTCGGCCTGACGCATCCAGCCCAGCCGCAACGTTCAACAAATTCCCTTGGTAATGTATATATATCAAAATTGTTTTCTACTATCACGTCAAATGTGTCAAAGGACTGTAACGGTGGTGGAGCGGTTAGTTTTGTGATGTTGTCGCCCTTGTACTCATTTCCTAGGATTGTGAAGGCTAGTGGCAATGCAGAGCAGGCTATCCAGCAAAACCGGTTTTCCTTCAAAATTGTACCGCTGAATAGTCCTCTTCCCTGGTCAAGTAATGCGGCCAATATTTCGTACACAATATCAGCAAATTTCACGTCACGACGCGTTAACATCAAGGAACATTTCCGTACAAACACTTGATATGTTCGTTGGGTTTTGGAAATAATTATCGAAATGATACCTATCGACAGCAGTAGCAAACTCCATGTCAACATATCTATCGACGTGACCAATTCCTGCAGTTGAAGACCCCACCCAAGATGCTCCTTATGGCAACTCACAAACATGAAATGGTCATTCCGAAACACTAGTCCAAAATCTACAAATTTTGCCAAGTTGTTGGCAATTGATTTTTCCACGCCAAGAGTACGTTGGTTATAAAAGTCCAGACAATTAAACACGCCGCAATTCCTTAGTGGATCCGTATTCCAGAAAACGGTAGCCAGCTTATTTTTTGGATAGATTTTGAGAGAGCTGTTTCCAGGCATCATCAATGAAATTATATGTACATCTAGCATGCCAAGCATTTCCAACATGTTGTAAATATTTAGATTACGCAGCTCATTTAATACATTGTTTATATTTATAAATCGGAGGGCGTTAATTATGTACCGCTTTGGAATTGCGTCATCAAGAAATGCCGAAATTGGATGGCTACTTTTAAACAACAGCCGTATATCATTTACTTCATTTTGCAATTGTTGTGCTGTGGTAGCGATGACACTTAACTTGAGCACGTCGAATGGACCATTTTCTCCGACCGCCTTATAAACATGGCGGCCGGAAATATCCCAAAGAAGTATGACTTGTGAAACTTTTACATAACGGCCGCGGAACCAAACTGCATTAACGAATCCAAACAACAACTCACTGTCGGATCGACGTTTTTTGGGGTGTTTGAAAATAAGTACAGAGTAATCATTTGTCTTGTCCAGTTTATATTGCAGTAGCGGCTCGTTGTATAAATTCAATTTCGTTGCCGTCCAAAAAGGATCCACGAGTGCCATGCCCCATGATCTTGTAAATACAGCAGCATACATTGAATAACAATCATCTTGAGTCGGTGGAGACAAATATATCCTTGCTGTGCAGTTTCGTCCTTTGCTTTTTAATCCCAGCCAATATGATTGGTGATAGAGTAAATAGTCCCTCCATCTGGAAGAATTTGCGTACTTTCGTATCAATGTTTTATTATGGATTATTTCACTTGGAATCAATATATTTTCGTCAAGCCTCCACCGGGAACAATACAGGGGAACTACCCTGTAGTACCTCAGCAAAATGATGGGTTCCGCCAAATGGGTGGCGTTGATGTTATAACCTTGGAAGTTTATCACATGAGTAAAACATCCTGTGAAAGCGTTTAAGCTTTGCGGTACGGACACAGATATCACATCTGTTTCCACTTGCATTTTGGCGTTCTGATTCTTTAACATTTCACAATCTTTATACACGCAATAGGACAATGCCGTGTCCGGTTCCAAAGAAAGTAGAAGAAATGTGTACAGAATCACACGGTGTACAAGTGAGAAAGCCAACATTCTGCTTTGTTGAATATGTTTCGCCTTAAAGCAAAGGAAAATTCAGACACGATGAAAGGTAAAACTGTTAGTTTCCGATAATACGTATTCACATTTATCCGATGCGACGAAAATTACACCGTCAGAAACGGTTTACATGTTCACATATATCTCTAAGACAGTGGCCATAGCACAACACATGGGGCAATGTATTAGCTTATAATTTCAAATATACTATGAGGACTTGTATGGGCAATATGTCATAAAATATTCGTCTGGTAATACAGGCAGTTCTAGGAAGTATTGGAGAATGAAGATAATACTCTCCAATGACGCCGCAGAATTGCTAGGATGTATAAACATTTTAATTATTAAAAACTACCTCAGTTCACGTAGCTACAAGGAATGCACAACGGGTGTACTTATACTTACAGGAGGAGTACTATTGGAACCGGATTATTTCTTAGGTTTGTTTGCGGATGTATGAAAAGTTGATAGTAATATATATACTCAAAAATTGCAAACGGATTTGCTCTCACTGATTACCTTGAATATGTAAACACTCTCCTGATCTCAAAGTAGTGTAGTGTGGACCATTAATTGCCGTCTTCCAGACACATAAAGTATTCCCCTTTGAAATCATAGGAAACCGATCATAAGAAGTACATTGCATAAATAATTACGCGAGAGCATTATCTCTGAACGTATATATGTATATTCATATTTTATTAAGTTTCTCAGGTAAGTATCCTTTACGTATCCAATATTTTAATCGTGGATATATAGCCGGTAATGAACGATATGACGGACGTATCACTAGAGCAGATCTGATCAACAGGATTCATGGTACATGTAAACGTATTGCTCAGCAACCAAGCCATATTTCTGACTCACTGGCACGAACCAGTTTTGGATATTATTCAATAACACGGACACACGTGCAGTTGGAGTATATCTTAAGGTAGTAGTAGTTGTGCCATGGCAATAAATTCTAGAATCCGTAAAAATTTACGCCGACATTGACACTGAGTATTGCAATTGTTTGTGTGTTATGTTATTACGTAATATGAAATAATTTCAAATATGCAAATCATTAAAAATATTTTGCCAACGTTATACTGAAATTACGAATTATGGTACACATACTCTGCTAGGCAGTATCTAATTGTAGCCACATAAAGCGGTTTCTTTGAATGAGGAGAAATTAAGGTAGTTTTTGCTGTAAGCCTTTTTTTGTGAACCAACCGTCAAGAAATATCTTCGGGCTGGGCCTGCATGACTGATATTATACTGTATTATAAAATCCAGTGTAAATTATTGAACTTAAAATTCCTATGTACGAGATAAGCTATCACTTGGCTCTGTGTTACATGTACATGAGGGAATCAAAATTTAATCATGAATGATTGGAATAAGATGATGTGAGGATAACTTGCGCTTGCATAGATCACTTTTGGACGCAACACAAGAGCAAACTTGTATTGTATTTGGCAAATTCCATATGCACCACCGAAAATTGGCTACGCACTAGCTAATAACAAGTGCATGTTAAAAATGTAAACATCGCTCAGCTGAAAAAACCACAACACTGTCGGCTAGTGCATACGGAATTTGACTTCAACCATACGTCTATTTGTATGATGCAAAGAAGCGTCTTGCACAATAGCGTGCGATATGTAACAACAATTTCTTTGTACCTTGGATGTAAATGGATGACATGAACACAAATGCGGCCATAATGTGTTTGAAGGTGGTAGTACTATTTCCATGCCATTTAGTAATAGGATGAGTTAAACTGAAGTCATGTTGCGGACATACATGAATATATTTATGGTACAGGATTACTAAATTTGAAATGAGTTTATTGAACCGGGATGTCTGACCTCTCGGCAACTTCACCACGTTTTTATATATCTTAGAACTATGAATTACGCGATGTACGTTTTGTACTCTCACAAGTGTTGGAGGTGCTGATCCTTGTATTCACGTCAAAGCGATCTCAAGTCATCTTACTGAATAACGTTCAAAACATATAGTGAAAAGTATTTTTTGAGATTGGAAATTCCACTAAACCGGATACTGTTTTCCGAAGAGTCTTGTTGCATCGCAAAAGTCTCAAATACCTGAATCCAACGGGATGAATACTTCCAAATTTCCCAAATGTCCCAAATATTTAAAATATGAATCCCGTGTTTCCGCGTTTTTTCAAGAAAACAACTATGGTTAGCTAATTATGTGTAGTCAGTGTCATAACTCGTTGCCACTACGTGACAGATGATAAGGGCAAATGGGAGTTACACAATTTATTATCATCACATGCTTGCGTATTTACCTGTTTAGGTACTATTAGTTAAAAATATAAACGGCATTCCTTATTAAACTAGTTAGACAACATCAACTGAGATTACAAACATACAATTTCGTCACATTATGGTCTAAATATATGTGGATGCCGGAAATAAACAAATTGTTAAGATATGTCATTATCGTACCTGTGAGTTCAGAATTAAAAAAAATATTAACCGACATTTGTATGAAAATTGCAATCAACGAAATAAATTACAAAATACATTGTCATACAAATTTAGAACGAACATGTATATAAGTCTACCTATCCCTTTTATTTTATGTATATTTTCAGCATAAGCGCTACACTTTGTTTTACAACGAACGTGCACTATTGTATTTGAATGTGCAATGTTTTTCTTTGAATATTTTGTTTGCGGATGGATGGGGTAATCTCAAAAGGTTTTTCCCTAATGAAGAATACCAGTAATGAAATGACATATCCTGTCAAAGGGATAACCACCAAGGCACCGATGAACGATTTGCTCTCATTAAGTGTGTAAAAATTAGTACCATTTGTATTCATTTTCCCAATTCTTACTTTCTGAACCACGGAGTAATTAATATACTTCCTCCACCACTCCAATATACCAGTGCTGGCCATGTTTCTTATTCGAAATACATAATCAGGAGAGAGCCGTCCATACAAGCGATACCCAATCGTTGTTTCGTAAATCTTGTCCTTCCCAAGAGAGACCGGCTTGCCACTTATGGAGTAGTTTGAGTGGACTGTCAATGCCATATATTTGTTTAGAACTGCTGCCGATTTGTGGCATCGATCCAAATGCCCACTTAGGAGTGGCTCGAACTCAAACACACCATCCTTACTGTTTACTTGCGGCCAGCTTGGAAACAGTTTTGAGTATTTTAAGTAGAACCTGGTCCTATTGGAAACTTCTCTTTCGATTTCCTCTAGCCTTTTGTGGGAATCTCCCCCGATGATGTAATATAACAACTGGGAAATGACCGGTAATGCTTCGTGGTTATTAACTTGCTGGTAGTTTCTGACATTCTCACTATGGTAAATCGAAGTCACCGGTAATTCCATCGGCAATGTGTATACATTAAAATTGTTTTCTTGTAGTAAATCAAATGTGTCGAAAGACTGTAGCGGTGGTGGTACAGTCAGTTTCGTTATATTATCGCCCTTGTACTCGTTGCCAAGTATCGTGAAGGCAAGTGGTAATGTCGAGCACGCGATCCAACAGAATTTGTTTTGCTTTAAAATAGCGTTGTGAAATAGGTCACGTCCTTGATCAAGTAACGCTGCCAATATTTCGTACACAATATCGCCAAACCTGATGTCATGTCGAGTTAGCAACAAGGAATACCTTCTGACGAGTAGTTGGTAACTTCTGCTGGTCTTTGAAATCATTGTTGATATCACGCCTAAGCCTAGCAGTAACGAAGTCCACGTCATTATGTCTACCGAAGTTACCAATTCCTCAAGTTGGAGAACCCATCCCACGTGTTCTCTATGGCAACTCACAAACGTGAAACCATCTCTCCGAAACACCACTCCTATATGTGGAAACTCTGCCATGTTCCGGTAGATAGATTTCTCCACTGCGAGGACTTTAGTAGCTGGCGATAACGTTTCCAAGAGATCGCAGCGGTTGCAGTATTTTACAGTATTTTGACTATACTCGAAAAACCAAACTACACTACTTTTCTTGCGAATCTTTAATGTAACGTTTGAGGGTACAAACAATGAAATTATATGCATATCCAGCATTCCAAGCATGTCTAATTGGTTGTAAATATCCAGCTTGCGAAGCACATTTAGCACAAGTTTTCTATTGATAAATTGCCCAGCATTATCTATATACCATTTTGAAATGGCATCATCCAGAAATGCAGCCACTTGGTTTGTATTTTTAGACAACAACGGTAGATTATTTGCTTCATTGTCCAAATGATGTCTTGATGTAACAACTGCTCTTAATTTGAGCAGATTGAATTGTCCCAACGCATCGTACACCAGGCTAAACGTATTATCGGAAAGATCCCAAACAAACATGATTTGGAACACCTTCACATATCGACCATGGAACGAAATAGAACTGACGAAATGGTGCCACTTTATTCGGCGGTATTGCTCAATTTTTGCGTATTCTGATATTAATACAGAGTATTCAGTCATCCGGTCTAGTTCATATTCAAGTCGCTTCTCGTTGTATAATTTAGATATAATCACTGCCGCAAATGGGTCTGCGAGACCGTATGGCTCCATGTATTCGTAAGTCACGTCCCTAAATCTTATGTCACCGCACACTGATAGACAATCGACCAGTGCCGGGGGAGACACATATACCCTTGCGGTGCAATTTCTTCCTTTACTTTTTAGTCCCAGACTATATTTTTGGTTAGAAAGTAAGTACTGCTTCCAGCTGTTGGTGTAAACAAACATTCGTACCAACGTTTCATTACGTATTATTTCGTGTGGAACCAAAATATCAGCATCAAGATTACTCGCGCGACACCACAGGGGGAGTATCCTATAGTACCGCAGCAAAATGATAGGCTCCTTCAGAAGTGTGGCGTTGATGTTATAACCATGGAAGTTTATCACATGACTAATGCATCCTGTGAAAGCGTTCAAGACTTGCGGAGTTGCTTCAGTAACCAAACCAGTTTCAATTCTATCTTTATCATACGGCCTTTTTAACGTCGAACATCCGTAATATATACATTGGGACAAATTAAGGGAGGATGCTGCTGTACCCAGTGAAAATAATAGAAGTGTGGGAGTAAATACGCGGTTGACAATTAAGGGAACAAACATTGTATTTTGATATGTTTTTACACACTTTAAAAAGTAGAGCCATAACAATCTGGCAATTTGAGCATTCAGTCAATAAGTATTCGACTTTTGTCGTTGCCGTAATAAGTATGTCTTTAGCCTAAAGACTTTAGGAACCTTTAAGATCAGCGTATCCTCTTGGCACATTAACCGAATTATTATTAATTGTTGCTGTGCATTTGTCCTGAAAAGTTAATTAGTTGTTAAAAGTTGTCATGGCCCGAAATTGTACGTTTCAATATGCATTAAGACAACGCTTTTCCACATAATCGAATTGTGTTCACATTTCGACATTTGGATGATAACCAGTTGACCAGAATGTACATCCAGTTTGCATTATGCGCTATATGCAAAACGACACTGCAATTAATGTCCGCACATATTTGAATTCGGGATGTTTAGGGACGTAGTGTATTTCAAACAACGCTTTAACCGAATATTCCTGAACCGTGTTCATTGGTCTATTACATGTCCATGAATTTAGTGTTTATGATTTTTCTTTTGTAGCACAGTCTATCCAGTACCAATGTAACGATTATTCCGTCTCGGTATGTTTGAGCTAAAGCTAAGCTAGCTGTTGGTTTCAAAATTGGTTTAGTCGATTTTGAAGTATTTGCATGGAGTGTGATTGTGAACTTATTATGAGCAGACTTAACAACCAACAAGTGTGCAAGACAACCAACGCCCCAGGCCAAAATGATATTATTCTACAAGAACATACTCAGGTAATGTTATATGGAGTTCGTTAGTAATACGAACCGTTCACGGCAGCCTTTATAGACTGAAATATAATTTCCTTATGACGCCGTGGAATAGCTAGGATGAATAAACATTTTAATTATTCAAAACTATCTCACTACACGTTGCTACACGGAAGGCATCGCAGGTGCATTTATAGTAGAGGAGAAGAATTAGTAAGGGAACTGGAGAATTCTGTAAATGTTTTTGCGGATTTTGGAGAGACATTCCTTGCAAATACTTTAGGCTGAAAATGAAAATCGTAACGCTGAATCAATTCGAATATGTTAGGAGTCAACAGTCAACAAATCTCTGTAGTACTTGATGAATGGCAGAAATTGTGTGATCGGGCCGCACAAGAAATTTTCCTTTTGGTATAAACTTTGCTTATGCAGTTATACATATAAGGGTATTGCTCAATACCCAATCATACGACATTCAAACTGGCCGGAACCGGTTTTGGATGTTCATCGATAACATGAGTACATGTGCGGTTGCAATAAATTTAAAGGTGGTAGTTCGTTGTTTCATCTCATATAGGTCCAGATCGGGTGCAGCTCAAGTCAACATTTAGAATGACAAGGAATATGGGATGTTGTGTGTTATTATGAAATATGAACTAATCATGATTGTGAACGTCTATGCTAATGATATTTCGCAAACTTTTACGCGAGATTGAGGAATATGAGAACTACGATGCGTACATTCAAGCAAGCAGTATATACTAGGAGTCACCCAACAAGCTTTCTTTGAGCCACAATAGTTTATGGTAGTTTTTTATGTAAGGAGTTTAAAGTAAACTTATTACGATGTGATGTATACTGGTCTTCCCTTTATGAGTGATATAGGACAATGTATTATCATTACAACCGTTAAGTAGTAAAATCACCATACCCGTGTACAAGATAGGTTACCAGTTGGCTCTGGCATTACATGAACACGAGGATAGTTTGCCATCCATCATTAGTTTAAGATTGCATAAGGATGCCATTTGCTTATATATATGCCTTTCGAACACAATGCTATATTATTTTTTTACGAACGCACAGAATGTTTGTAAGAATCCAAATAGGATATATTGCTTGAATGGTAAGGGCAGCATGATCTTGGTGTAGTCTGTAATGCAGTTGAATTTGCGCTCAAACCATGTCGTTCCACAAGTTGGTAATATATTCCACAGAATTAACACCGTACATGTCGTTACGCTGCCAAGAGTACCATTTTATAAACAAATTATCCCACATAGGAAAAAACAGCACATGCATTACTCAAGCAGTTGGACTCATGAGACAAATAGGAAAGAAGACGTTGTTGGAAAGTAAGGGATAGAATGCACATGAGAAACTCCTTCAGATGCACTAGTATTCTTTCGGAAGTATGTAATTTGTACTAAACATAAATAGTGACATGGGTCATAACGCGTTTCTTACACGTGGTGTTGCAAGACATGCTGATTTCAAACTATCATTTCACTCCTACGAAATTTCGTTAGATCAAAATTTGTTAGTGTATATGAGAAATAACTTCCCCCGATACTATAAGGAACTGGACATGCAACAAATATGTCCCCGTGGTTGGAAAATATCGAGGATAGCAACTGTATTATATTGTCCTGATATAATTCCTAACCGATTCGTTAGCAAATACGAATTGATCTGAGCAAACTAAATATTCCATATATACCTTCAATGCATACACAATAAAATTGTATCTTAAAATTTATTGACACGAACTCGTGATAATATAATAGAAATAAGTGTGAGTGGCTGTTCTCACAGCATCTCAATTGCAGACTTCCATTCGAGATTACTGGAGATCTATTGACAGCAACTTCGGAATTATAGTATAACTAGATGGATTTGCGCTTATCTCTAACTCGAGTAGAATCACACTGAAACAAGACAGTTCCGTTTTTTCCTGTGTTCTGATATGTTGGATCGATTTTTTCTACCCGAATCTTCAATGTCTTGCTTTTGAGCTTCATTATGGACGGGACTATCTGTAGCTCAAACGGTTTCTCCCGAATAAAAAATACGAGAAGTGATAATGTAAATCCGGTCAAGGGTATTACCAGTAAAGCGCCTATAAAGGATTTGGTCTCGTTTTCTAAAACAATTTTTGTTTCGCTTGCTCTATTTTTTTCAGTTTTCACCCTGTGAACCACAGCGTAATCAACATATTTTCGCCACCATTCCAGTATACCAGAACTGACCAGATTCTTGATTCTGAATAGCTGATCAGGATAGAGCCGTCCATACAATTTGTAACCTATTGTTGTTTCGTAAATGTTGTCCTTGCCAAGAGTGACCGGTATTCCATTCATGGAAAAGTTTGCGTGGACTGATAATGCCATGTATCTGTCCAGTATTGCGGCCGATTTGTAGCATCGTTCCAAGTGCGGACTAAGGAGTGGCTCGAACTCAAAAACTCCGTCTCTACTTTTCACCAGAGGCCAGTTTGGGAATAGTTTTGAGTTTTCCAAATAGAACCACGTCCTGTTGGAAACGCCCATTTTGAGTTCTGAAAGTCTTTTTGTATCGTCCCCGCCCGTGATGTAATATAATAACTGAGAAATCACTGGAAATGCTTCATGGTTATTAACTTGCTGGTAGTTTCTCACATTATTTCTATAGTACGTTTTCGGTTTGCATATCCCCCATCGACAAACTATAGCAGTGAATTCCCTTGGTAATGTGTAAATATCAAAATGGTTTTCTTGTACCGAGTCAAATGTTTCAAATGATTGTAGCGGTGGTGGAACGGTTAGTTTTGTAATATTGTCGCCCTTGTACTCGTTGCCAAGTACTGTAAAAGCAATTGGCAACGCGGAGCAAGCTATCCAACAGAACCTATTGTGCTTTATAATAGAGTTGTTAAATAGATTCCGTCCCTGATCAAGCAATGCTGCTAATATTTCGTACAAAATATCACCAATTCCAACATCCCGACGCGTTAGCAACAATGAACATCTACGCGCAAGCAGTTGGTACGTTCGGCTGGTTTTCGAAACGATGATCGAAGTTATACCTAGCGAGATGAGTAGTAAACACCATGTCGATGTATCTACACACGTCACCATTTCCTCAAGTTGAAGAATCCATCGAATGTGCTCTCTGTGACAACTTAGTAATATGAAATTATCAGTTCGGAATGTAAGCCCCAAGTCTGGAAATTCCGCCAAGTGTTTGGCTATATACACCACTACTCCAAGAATGGAAGCTGATGGGTCAAAACTGGCAAAACAATCCATGTCCGGGCAAAATCTGTTTTTTGTTCGCGGATCCTTGCTCCATTCAGAAACCGTTGGATAAATATGTGGAGTGCCGTTTGCGGGAAGCATTATTGAAATTATATGTAGGTCCAGTGAACCCAGCAATTTTACTATATTGTAAACATTCAGTTTACGCAGCTCCTGGAGAACATGTTTTCTCTCGGAAATCCTAATGTCATTTCCGGACAGCTTTGATGTTTCGTCATCGCGAAAAAGCCAGATTTCTGGTGAATTTGACAACGGTAATCTTTCATTATTTACCACACTGTGCAACTGTTGTCTTGTTGTAACGACTTTATTTATTTTTAGCAGGATGTAACTCTTAAAATCAAAGGATTCGAACACCAAGCTGAATGTTCCATTGGAAAGATCCCAAACAAATATGGCTTGTGAAACTTTTACATTAAGGCCACGGAACGAAACTGCATCCAGAAAATGGGACAACTCAATTTTATGCAATCTGTGGTATATGTTGAGGTTTGCAATTAGTATGGAGAAATCCGTCATCCTATCTAGTTTATATTGCTGCAATCGATAACTGTACCAATTCAGTGTCATCACCTTCCAAAATGGGTCTACGAGGGCTAGGCTATGGAATACTTTACGATGTGTATCAGCTTGATGCATTGAGGAACAAAGATACGAACTTGGTGGAGACACGTATATCCTAGCGGTGCAGTTTCGGCCTTTATTTTTCAAGCCAATACTGTGTTTCTGGTGCGAGGATAAATATTTCCACCATTTGGGGGAGTGCACAAAGTTTCGTATCAACGTCAAATTACTAAGTAGTTCACTTGGAATCAAATAGTCAAATCTCTCCTTGAGGCACCAATAGAGAGGCATATTGTGGTACCTCAGCAATATAATTGGCTCTTTTAAATAAATTGCGTTGATGTTATAACCCTGAAAGTTGATCACATGAGTAATACATCCTGCGAAGGCGTTTATGTGGTGCGGCATAGAATCAGATATCCATTTCGGTTCTGCGTATATTTCACTATAAGGTGTTCCTAATATTTTACATTTTCTTATCATGCACTCTGGCAAAGAAGATACTTGATCCAACGAAAATGACAGCAGTATGTAAAGAATCGCAACGTAGATAAGTGAGATTGATGGCATTGTAGTTTGATGGATATGTTCAGTTTTGACGCAACAGGAACCAAGTGAAAAATGAAGATACGAATATTGCAGTTATCCGTAAATCGTTTCGTATCGCTTTGATGGTTTGTTGGTTTGTATTATTATTCCTGTTAGTTCCAGAAACAGATTCGAAAACAATTCCACAAGTCCCTATTTTCCAAAATGGATGGTTTAAACTGTCCTACATTTTTCTTCAAATCTTGATGAGTAAAATACGAAACACGCTCTGTGAAATCCGAACTGTATTAACGGAAATGTAATGCTTTATTAATCACTGCATTTCATGCATTTCTTGTGGTTCCGAATAAATTACAAATAGTTTGTTGAACTATATTTATTCCCATCAAGACGGCGTGTAATGGTGTGTATGTAAACATATTTTGGAAATTGTAGATTATTTTGGGACGCTATTGGCTTTGCTGTAATGATGACACTAGCTAATTATGATTCGAAAAGCGGTCGACTTAAACGTAACTAAAAAAGCGTTCGCAAAAAACTTGCGAATACTAATTTTGACTATAGTTTATTTTCCGGGATTTGAATGCAAAACAATTTCGTACTCTTTAAAATTTAAACTGTAGTGACGATCGTAAGGAATTTTATTTCCATTTTTCTTTATCTCTGTATCATGAACTGTCTCGCCTCTATTTAATTTAGGTTTCGATTTCGCCTTATGAGAATACGCTACAACCAGCAGGTGTGCAAGACAACCAACTTACACGACGTTAATGACCTGTCGATAGGGCACATCCAACATTTATGTTATTAAATGATCGTCCTGTAATGCAGACAGTTTAATGTAGTAGTATAGGACGAAGATATCATTGCCCAAAGGCGCTGAAGAATAGCATTTCGAGTAAATATTTTAATTATTCAAAACTACCTCAGTACGCTAAGTAACAAGGAACACATCGCATATGCTTCTGTAGTATAAGAGGAAACAGGGAGACGATATTATTTTATAACTGCCTTTGCGGATTATTGAGAAATAAGTTGTATATATAACAGGGAGTATCGGATCTAGTTGGTATTTTGTGCACGCAAATACTTTTAGTTTTCCGGCCACACGAAAAAGTTTCTTGTTCAATACACATTAAGATGGTAACACGGGATACAAAACGGCTAAAGGACTTCATTACATGTGAACGTATTGCTCAATACAATACCATAAAAAAGTAAAACTGACATGAACCGGTTTTCCGATATTCATCGATGACATGATGGCGCGTGCAATTAGCAAATAGTTTAAAGTGGTAGTTCATTTTTTGTGCCATTTCGGTTTAGATTGAGTACAATTGAGGATACAATTTAGATTGAATAGGGCAATTGTTTGTGGTATGTTTGTATGCAAAATGAAACAATATTAAGGTGGATATTTCACCAACATTTTATTCAGATTTTGGAGTACAAGTCATATGGTGCGCATATCCATCTACGTGGTATCTTCTAGCTGTCCCCAAAAACGTTTTCCTTGCACCGCGAGAAATTAAGGTAGTTTTTTTGTAATAGTTTCTAAATCAATTTCTCATGATGCCATGTACAATGGATTGGTCCGTATGAGTAATGTGAAGCTATAATATAATATCTAATACTAATTATTAAACGCACCGTATATATGTACAAGATATGCAACCAGTTGGCACCGTGTCTCATATAGATGAGGATAGCCCATGACTGCTGTCAGATCATACTATATGTACAAGCGTATTCCCCAATTCCCTCCGTAATTTAAGTCAAACAACCCTGGACCGCCTTTTTGGATATTAATTGATTACATGAGCACGCGTGCAGCCACAATTTATTTACAGGTGGTAGTCCATTCTCCACGCTATCCAGTTACACATTGAGTTCAAGTGAAGCGAGCCATGAATATGGTTTCCGCTTTAGGACTATAGACTGTGTAATAATTTCATGACAAAGATGTAATCAAGTTATTAATAAATAGTGAGACAACGAAATTTGAGAATTACGATTCGTATTCTCAACGATGTGCAAACCAATTACCGTCAGTGTAAGAGTTTACTTTGTGTACTTGGAGGGCAACATAAGCAGCACATACTTCCGTAATTCAGGTAATATGGAATACGAAATATATATATTTCGCGCAAAGATATATCTAATAATATGAAATGATGACAGATGACATTCATAGAAACTCAGAACGAACAAAATTCAGAGTAGATTAAAAGGTCGGAAGCTTTTCAAATAAAAGTCAGACAACACTCGTTGCTTTATATGTATTTTTATTCCTAAATATATGTAAATGATTGTACCTGTCGGATTATTTTATGTACATTTCCATCATAATCGTAACACTTCAATCAATTGTTTTAAAAAGGAGGAACACTATTGTGTTTGCCTGTAAACACTATAACTTTTCTCCACGTTGACCAACTTGGCTCACATTTTGCATGAGGGTACATATGGTGATTCTAAAGAGCGGTATTGATTTTAGTGATTTTAGTGATCCGCGGCCTACCCCCAGGGGTACGGTGGGGGGTAAGGTCCTCCATGCATCCTTATGAGTAAACAACTTTTATCGGATTATCTGATAGAGAATTTTATGATGATCAGTTTTTGTCATGACATCGTGGGTCCATTCGGCCAATTATTGGAGCGGTGGCTCCGTGACCGTCAGGGTCATGGAAGCGGCAAAATAGATTATTTAAGAAATTCATCGAGAAATTTAAGATTAGTGTTTGCGAAGGTATATGGAGTGTCAAATGTCTCAATTTCACACGCAACGCGTTTCCGGTAGATTTTTTTAAATTCCGGTTTACAGCCGTCCTAGTTTTAGTAATTTGTTTTCATTTTCCCAATTCTCACTTTCTGAACAACAGAGTAATCAATACATTTCCTCCAACATTCCAATATACCAGTGTTGACCCTGTTTTTTAATTCCAAATACATAATCATAGGAGAGCCGTCTACACAAACGGCAACCAATCATTGTTTCGTAAATCTTGTCCTGCCCGAGTGAGACCGGCTTGTTACCAATGGTGTAGTTTGAGTGGACTGTTAATGTCATATATTTGTTTAGTACTACTGCCGATTTGTGGCATCGTTTCAAGTGTCCACTTAGAAGTGGCTCGAACTCAAACACTCCATCGTTACTGTTAACTTGGAAACAGCTTTGAGTATTTTATGTAGAACCTGGTCCTGGTGGAAACTTCCGTTTTGATGCGCATACTGCTATGTTAATCAGATACATCACAAAACGTCACATCTCCCTCTTGTGCAACAGTTTGTGTTGCAGCCTCGGATTTCTCAACACGAATTGCTAATACCCCTCGTTTTAACTTGCTAGTGAATGGAATTACCTGGAGCTCAAAAGGTTTCTCACGAATCAAAAATACTAGAATTGAAATGACAAATCCTGTCAATGGGATTGCGAGTAGTGCCCCTATGAAAGATTTGCTCTCATTTTCGGAATATTTACTTGTAGCATTCCTTGCTCGAATGTTTCCAGCTCTTACCTTGTTAACGACAGAGTAGTCAATATATTTTCGCCACCATTCCAATATCCCAGAGTTGACCAAGTTTTTAATTCTGAATAGCTGATCAGGGAACAGTCGTCCATACAATTTATAACCAATCGTTGTTTCGTAAATATTGTCCTTCCCAAGAATGACCGGTTTGTCACTCATGGAATAGTTTGCATGAACTGACAATGCCATGAATCTGTCCAGTATTGCCGCCGATTTGTAGCATCGTTCCAAGTGTGGACTAATCAGTGGCTCGAACTCAAATAAGCCATTTTTGCTATTCACTTGTGGCCAGTTGGGGTAGAGCTTTGAGTTTTCCAAATAGAACCATGTCCTGCTGGAAACTTGCCTTTTGATTTCTGACAGTCTTTTTCTGTCGTCCCCTCCTGTAATGTAATATAGTAACTGGGAAATCACCGGAAATGCTTCGTGATTATTGACTTGCTGGTAGTTTCTGACATTCTCAATATTGTAAGTTTTCTGCGTACATGTCTCAGGTCCACAAACTACAGAAGTAAATTCCCTTGGTAACGTGTATATATCAAAGTAGTTTTCTTTTAACATGTCAAATGTGTCATATGATTGTAGCGGTGGTGGAACAGTGAGTTTTGTGATATTGTCACCTTTATACTCATTGCCAAGCATTGTAAATGCAATGGGCAATGCGGAGCATGCTATCAAGCAGAACTTATTCTCTTTTATAATTCTACTGCTAAACAGATTAGGTCCCTGATCGAGCAAGGCTGCTAATATCTCATATAAAATCTGGGAAAACCCAACATCACGACGCGTCAGCGACAAGGAACACGTTCTAACGAGTAGCAGATACGTTCGGCTGGTTTTATAAATTATGGTACAAATTAAAGCCAATGAGAGCAGCAGCAAACTCCATGTCCAGATATCTACCGACGTCACCAATTCCTCCAGTTGAAGAATCCATCCAGAACGCTCTCTATGACAACTCACAAACATAAAATGATCACTTCGGAATGCTAGTCCCATGTCTGCAAATTCTGCCAAGTTTTGTGATATATGCACTTCCACTCCCAGTTTGGAAGCTGACCGATCTAAGCTGGCCAAACAATTCATTTTATTGCAAAATCTTGTGTTTGCATTCACGTCCCACGTATAATCATTATCCGTTGGATGAATCTGTGCTGTGATGTTTGCAGGCATCATCAGTGAGACTATATGTAAGTCCAGTGCACCAAGTACTTTTACTTTGTTGTAAATATCAAGTTTACAAAGCTCCATCAATACATTTTCTCGTTTACTGAATCGGCTAGTGTCATTCTGATACAGCTTTGATGTTGCCTTGTCGCTAAATAGCCAAATTTCTGGGGTACTGGTAAACTTCAACCGTGCATTTTTTCCCGCACTGTACAAATCCTGTCTTGTTGAGATGACTGCATTTAACTTCAGCAGGATGTAGTCCCGATCATTAAACGACTCAAAGTTGAAATCGTCGTTGGAAATATCCCAAACAAATATGATTTGTGAAACCTTTACATTACGACCTCGAAACGAAACTGCGTTCATGAAATTGTCAATTGTAGTGGGGTCCTCGTCTAAGTTGGTAATTAGTATTGAGTAATCCTCCATCCTGTCTAGTTTATATTCTAGTCGGGGTTCCTTATACAAGCCCAGTTTCGTCACCATCCAAAATGGGTCTACTAGTGCAATATTGCGAACTCGGCCTGATTTTTCAAGTGTATGCATTTTCCAACATTCATAATGGCTTGGGGGAGACACGTATATCCTTGCCGTGCAGTTTCGGCCTTTACTTTTCAAGCCGAGACTGTATTTTTGGTGTGACCGTAAGTACTCCTGCCAACTGGTGGAATGTACGAACTTTCCCATTTTCGTTAGATTGCTAAGTAGTTCCATTGGAATCAAACGATCACCATCCTCCGCGAAACAATCCCAGAAATCTACATTATAGTACCTCAGCAAAATGATTGGTTCCTTTAGATGGGTGGCATTGATGTTATAACCGCGAAAGTTGATCACATGAGTAATACATCCTGCGAATGCGTTTAATCTGTGAGGCAGAGACTCGGATATCCATTCGGGCTCCTCGTATATTTTACTATATGGTGTTCTTAATATCTCGCATCCCCTTGATATGCATTGAAGCAAAGTAGAGACATGTTGCAATAAACATAAAAGCAGTATACATGTAAATGCACAGTTGACACGTGGGATTGATAGCATTGCAATTTGATGAATATGTTAAGTTTGACGCTTAACGTTTGACGTTTGTAATTGGAGCAAACTGTATTCGAGTTTATCTGCTACGGATATGATTTTGTAAAAAAAATTGAAATCCGTAACGCTTTCGTGCTGAAGTCAAATGAAATGGCGTAAAATATGGCACAATTACTTCCTAATAAATTTGCTTCGATTTCAGTTGATTAATGATTTTGGAGAGAAATTCGTTTAACATCTGCTGTGGATCGTCCGATCCGGTGTGTTTCTATTGCTACCACAAAGAGAGTCCCTTTACTAAGGGAAAGCATAAGCTAATTCGCCTGAAGCAAAATGATTAGAATACAATATTGCACAATCAGAAAAGCTTTGCTTGTATTTAATTAATATTGTGGTCTGGGCCAGCAAATGCTTCGAAAATATATACGCTAACATAAAATCCAATTTTAAGTGCCAATATATTTTAAAACGGATATATTGTATACGGTTCCCTTCAAATCTCGATGCTCGCCATAGGGAACTTACTCAGCTAATTTTTGTTCTTTTATATTTCTTGGGATTTAGTTTCTGAAAACAGTAGCGTACTCTTTTTAAACTCTGCTGGCAATCATAGGGAATTTCAGTACTACTTCCTCTGGGTCTGTAATATGAAGAGTGTCGCCTTTACATATTCTACCAGTCCTTTCAATATTAATTTAGTCGCCTTTGAAGCGGCTTTAGGTGACAGTTGTTGCATCGACGATGAACGTATGATGAAAAGAAGATACAACCAACTTCCAAGACGTATCTGACATCCTGTTAGATGGGAAAGTTCAGGCAATATGTTATTAAAGGATCGTCGTGTAATATGTACAAGTGTCGACTTTCTTATAATACGTAAAAACCATATACTTATGACGCCGTTGAATAGCTCGCATGAGTAAACAATTTAATTATTTAAAACTACCTAACTACACATTGTTACACGGAAAGCATTGCGGGTGCATCTGTAGTCGAGGATAAGAAATATGGGAGCTGGATGGTTCTGTAGCAGTTTTTGCGATTTTGGCGAAGCGCCCCTTGCGAACATTTTGCAGGCTGCAGCCGCAAATCAAATCTTAGCACTAAATCAATTTGGAAATGCTAGCAGTAAACAGACCTTGCTTTGTATATAGTGCATGTAAAACTTTGGTGCTTCAGCCACTCAAAAAACGTCCCTTTTAAGCTTTTGCTTACGCAGGTAAGCATATAAAAGTATTGCCCAATACCCCATTATACGATATTCAAACTGGCCGAGACCGGTTTTGGATATTAATCGAAAACTTGAGTACACGTGCGGTTGCAATAAATTTGAAGGTGGTAGTTCGTTTTCTCATCTCATATTTGATCATTATGGGTGCAGTATACATTTAGACTATCAACGAATATGGGTTGTGGCATGGGCTATTTACTCTGAACTAATCATGATGCTGGACATCAATGCTATCGGCATTTAGACATTATATTGAGACCGTCGAATATGATAAGTATGATGAGCACATTCAACAAAGTAATATATTCTAGCAGTCACCGAAAGAGCTTTCCTTGAGCCACGATAATTTAGGTAGTAATTTTTGTAAGTTGTAGAGGATTTCCTTATGGTTCCGTGTAATAGATATACGGTGTTATGATATGAGTGAAAGCTGTAATGCGCAACGGTTGGAAACCCACTAACAAATAAAAATTAGAAAGCAGTAATCAAATGATATGGAGAAAGCTTAATGTGAAAGCTGTAAATGAGAATCGAGTACAGTAATAGCCTTGTTAAATGAATGGTAGAGTTTGATGTAATGATAGTATTTAATTTAAATTGAATGATTATTTATTTGGAGTAATAATACCGTCTTATTATTATTAGAATGACGTATTTTAATTAACTGAATATTAACTAAGATATTAACCTAGTTTTTCCTTTTATCAGGTTAGAGCTCTTTCCTTTACAATTAGGAATTCAAGGAATTAATTTATTTTAAGTCTAAATATTTTACTTCAAAAGAAACGAAATGAAAATTTCAAATTACCCCAAAGTATCTCGGGACGATCACTTTATACGGGTCTGTAACCTAAGTGGTTATCATGACCCCGCTATTTTATTGCGGAAGTGTTCCCGAGTTCATTCACAAATACCAAACCCTTAATTAAATGTAACTAATTATTCTGAATGTAATTAGGAAGAATAAAAGAGTGAAAGCAGTGTTTGTGGCTTTATGAGACCAAATGAATTGGTGCGTATGTTGGCAAGATTTATGAGTGATAAAGACTTAGCAGGAGCCCGGTCTTTACCACAGAAGTACGACGGAGAAAGCGCGTATTTGTGTAGCCACAAACATGAAAATTGGATAGTAGTATTTTAAGTTAAATTAACCTTACGCTTGGTTACTAGAATTAGTTAGCTAATTGATGATGGTGATCAGGGTCAAGTCTTCTGAGATGAGCGTGTGGTGTCAAGTGTGAAAGCCGCTACGAAAATCGGGTGAAAGCCTGACGACAGGATTCCCGAATTAGTAAGCCAGGTGAAAGCTCGATTATGATAGCAATGCCAAGGTGGTAAGATTAGCCTTGGTACAAGATTGCCGTGGTACAAGATACGGTAGAAGATGCGGTGGTACAAGATGGCTAATAACCAACAAATTAAAAAACAAACCACCTGTTAGTTATTTAGACATGAAGATAATTCCCTAAAAATCACACAGCATTTCACGAAAATAAATATTTTTAATGCACGTACCACAATAATAAAGTGCCAGAATGAGTTTCCCAAAATTTGGTTGAAACCCAATGAGAGTTGTTTGCGCAGGCTCAATTACTAAAAGTAACAAAGACGAAAAACTATTATTTTTCACGCAGCGAATTTAATGAGCACGACACAGTTTACACGGCACTATTTTCACGAGAAAATGCGTAAAATATATTTTATTAATTGTGGCTTACGTGATACTGCTGGTAAGGTAAATGATGAGAAGTGAAAGCTTCGAAATAGTGAAAGCTCACTTTAAAATGATGGATTAAAATCCACAATAAATCCCGATAATGGTAAATTAACTATTTATATTTTTATGGTGGGGCAACTTGCCAAAATTCGGTCGGAATGAAATTTCCGAACGAAATAACTTGTATTACTTAAATACTAAAAATGGTTACTGCAGCAGCAGAAAATAATATAAACTGTTTAAGGTGAGTTACAAAAAAGGAATGAGAGCTGCTCAGAAGGTGAAAGCCCGACGAAAGTCAAAGAAGTGATTTTGTGTATGACTGACAATGCTAACGGCATGCATTAAAGGTGAAGGCAAGTGCGTAATGTTAAATGTTTTAGGTAGTATGGATGTTGGATGGAAGAAGACGAGCAATGATAAGTTGTTTGCACGCTACATCCATTTAGTCATTTTTTCCTACATTTCCAGCTTGGATGCAGGACAGACTACATTAGACAATCGAACATCTTGACAACCTTCTCTTTTACTTTTATGCTGGGCTGACTACCCGTGACAGTCGAATATTTAAATTAATCTATTTCCTCTCTGCTCTCATTCGCTTTGCTTTCTTTGTTTTGTGCTGCTAGCTTGGAATCGAAAGAAGCAACAATCTTACCTGATTTGCTTATCAGGTCAGCAGCAAAGAGATATGCAAATTTTCCTACCTTTGGTAACCTTCACAGCATGTTAAGTGAGTAGGGAATATGGTTATATATATGCGCCTCTATATTCCCTAACAAAGTATTTTAAGTTGCCTTATCATGATGTGATATATACGGGTTTTCCTTTTATGAGTGATACAAGACAATACATTATAATTCCTAGCGTTAAATATTAAAATCATCATACCTATGGACATTAAACTATTGACATGATGCATGATTAAGATTACAGCCATCAGTTAACACAATTGTTTCACTAGTTGGTGCTGTCATTAATTATATCTGCGTAGCGGAAATGTTCAACATCCTCTGAAGATTACATTTAAATGTGTGATTGGGCTCATATTAATTATATAATTAGTTGACACGTCGTGCGTGTCAATGCATTTTCATTGTCAGGATCAGGTAAAGATATTATTGAATGCTCAAATTAGTAATAAAGGAGGACATTCACAACAGTAAACTTGTCTCAACAAACTAAATGCCATACTTGTTTTTAAAATCAACAAGTAACTCCAAGTGCGGACCTACAGATGGTTACCATATTTGCTTTTTGGATGCTTGTATTGTAAATAGGTAAATATTTGTGGGCACGGCAAAGCAAGACATTTGATTTATGGCGGAAGCATGATTGGAATGGGGCGTCGATGGAGAAAAAGATGTTGAGAAGATTTCAACCGAAGCATCAAAAAATACGGATTCGTCGATGGGTCGATAGCCTTTGCCAGGACAAGACACCGATGCCTATGGTTAAGCTTCAATCAGAGTAACAACTACGGTGTAACTAAATGAACCGGGATATAAACTTTTCCAACAAACTTTCCCGTGTGTGTCGGCAAAAGGGTATGTCGGCATACCCTTTTGCATTTTGCTTAAATTCCTTACCATTTTACAGTGATGACCGAGCATTTCATCGAGTACAACAAATGCGGCCCATTTGAGTATAGATGAACTATGGTTTAATATTTTAGTTGACAACTGACATTTGACCGTGTTCCCATTTAAATTTACATGCGCGTTATTTGGCTATTCATATGCCAATTTGTAACGACGACATCGAAATCATTATTATTTACTTATAGTATTTTATTATGGCTATATTTTTGTCGCAAATAGACAATTGTATAAATCAGAGAATATATATGATGTTACAACGTTATTCAATAACGTTCTATATTTAAGTGATATTCAACTCATTGAATATGAGCAGAGATTTGAAGGTGATGATAACAAGTGTCTTAGTATAATTAAACTGCGTCATGCGCCAAACCATAACTACATTGGCATGATGAATCGAAATTTTCCTGCAACTTTTTCGGAACCTTGTCATAATTATACTTTCCAGAATGCTCCCGTTCCAATAACATTTTCCCCAAGAGTCAAGCATTTTGTTATGTCGTACCCACAACAAACTTGTCAAATTCTAAAAAACACAACCAAAAGAATACTAAGCTGGCATTAGCCGTGAGTATTCCTAGGTTAACAGCAAGTTCAAAAGCATTCATCAAAAGGATACAAATGTATTCATCTAAATTTGGAATTATTACATAGCCTTTTGGGCAAACTTTATTATAGCTTTACATGGATGGTAAGGACCAAGCACTTACATTTCTGTTACATAGTCTTAACGCTTATTCCGTAACATTTATGACATCATAATTCATGTTACATGAAGTAATTGAGGTTGCAGAATTGTTTCTTGAAGATTCCGTTTTGGGAATAATTATCATGGAGTATGTTTTCTTTCGATACGACACCTGGCAACTAATTAAACTAGCATATTGTTTCATTAATCATGAATAAAGCGACATAATTCTACTGCGTAATATTTACAGCGTTATCGGAAATTCGGAACCACAAGATGGATTAGCGGTAATGACTGTGTCTTGTGATGAGCATGTCGATTTTGTTACTTGAGCGTTGTAGTGTCGTATTGTACAATACCTTAACATGTAGTATCCAGTATTTCTACTTCCGATTTACTTTTGCGTGTGCTAATAGAGGGAATAATCTGTAATCTGAATTTCAAAAATTTCTCCCGTGTCACAAGTACAACCATGTCCTGTTTGAAACTTGACCTTTGACATCTGAAAGTCTTTTCCAACTGTCTCCTCCCGTGATGTAATATAACAACTGAGTAATCACTGGTAGCGCTTCATGGTTGTTTACTTGCTGGTAATTCCTTGCATCCTTGCTAGTGTAAATCGACCGTTTGCATCCATATCGGTCACACGCCATCGGAACAATTTCCCTCGGTAAAGTGTATATATCGAAATTGTGTTCTTTTATGACGTCAAAGGTGTCAAATGGCTGACGTGGCGGAGGAACGGTAAGCTTTGTTATATTGTCGCCTCTGTATTCGTTCCCTGGTAATGTGAATGCAAGTGGCAATACGAAGCAGGCCATCCAGCAAAATCCATTACTTTTCAGAATTCTGCTGTTAAATAGATTTCGTCCTTGATCAAGCAATGCTGCCAATATCTCGTATCCAATATCAGCAAACCCAACCTCACGACGCGTTAACATCAAGGATCCTTTACGCACAAACAGTTGATAGGATCGGCTAGTTTTACAAATGAGGGTAGAAATGCTGACTAACGAGAGCAGCAGCAAAGTCCACGTCACCGCATCTAAGGACGTCACCAATTCCTCTAGTTGAAGAATCCAACCAAGATGCTCCAAGTGACAACTAACAAACATGAAATAGTCACTTCGAAACACTAGGCCCAAGTCTGCAAATGCTGCAATGCTATTGGTCATAATTACTTCCACTCCTAGAATGGAAGCTGATGGGTTAATATTTACAAAACAATTTCTGTTACGGCAAAATCGTATAATTCGATAATTCCCAGATATCCTTTCCGTAATCGCCGGGTAAAATTTAGGAGTGGTGTTTGCAGCTGCCATCAATGGAACAATATATATATCTAATGCGCCAAGAACTTCTAACTCGTTGTAAATATCAAGTTTACGAAGCTCTTGAAGTACCGTTTGCCGGTTCATAAACGGGCGAGCGTAATCCTTCTGTTTCTTTGCGGCGTCATCACGAAGAAACCAGATTTGCGGTGCACTTGTAACCCGCAACCGTGCTTGATTTACTTCAGTGTGCAGCTGGCGTCTTGATGTCACTGCACTCAGTTTTATTAGAGTGGACGGCTTCCCAATAACGACTCGAACACCAAGCTAATTGTTGCATTGGAAATATTCCAAACAACTATGACCTGTGATATTTTAACATAACGATCTCGAAACGAAATTGCATTCATAAACTGAGACAGTGTAGATCTATCATATTCGGGGAAATAATACTTTATGTACTCGTATAATTTGGAAATCAGAACAGAGTAATCCGTCATCCTATCTAGTTTATATTCCTGTTGCCACTCGTTGGACAAATTCATTCGGGTCACAATCCAAAATGGGCTGATGAGAGTTAGCTTATTTGTTTGCATGACGTCAAGTTGAAACATTGAATCACAATGACGCTTAGTTGGCGGAGTCAAATATATCCGTGCTGTGCAGTTTCGGCCTTTACTTGTTAAGCCGATATTATATTTTTGGTTAGAGACCAAGTACTGCTTCCACCTGTCAGAATCCACAAACTTTCGGGCCAACGTTTGATTATTAATTTTCTCACTAGGTATCAAGATGAATTGGCTTTCCAGATTACGGCAAAATTCTTTTGCGAGACGTAATACCTCAGCAAAATAAGTGGTTACATTACAACATTGATGTCAAAACCCTGATAGTTGATCAAATGAATAATGCATCCCGTAAACGCGTTAACAGTTCGCTGAACGTGATCGGAAATCGCGTGTGGTTCCACGTATTCGTTACTATACGGCTTTGCTAACATCTTGCAACTTCGTAAGTAACATGCGGGCAAACTATGGGATGGAGATAATTGAAATAAGGCATTGATTAAAACTTCTGTGACAAAATTCGAACTTTAATATCTCAACACTGGGAACACTTAGGTTTACAATTCTTACATATTTGAAATCTACATATCTTAAACTACAAAAAATTACACTATTCCAGATTTTTGAATCCCATGGTATCCTATTTCCCGGAGTCTTTTTGATGCGCTCTCCATCACGGCTTTTCCTGACTGCTCCGCCACTTTCTTGCTGATATTCCTCCAAACAGTTTTGAATCCCCTCAGACTTTTTGGTGGGTTGGGTCTACTGGAGTACTCCGATTTACATAATGCCCAGAATCTTTCAATTCCCCTCGCTTGTGGGACGTTGAGGGCGTTTTTAAATTTTGGTACAAAGTCAGTACTTATTTCCTTAATGCACTGTGTCACTTTGTTGGCGTAGTGTGCAGTTGCCATGTAGGGCCAGAACAAAATTTCATTACGGTTGTAATGCTTATCGACGAAGGGTAGTAGTCGCCTCTTGATACACTCCTTCAAGTACACGTAAGCACGTAAATTTCATCGTCTAAAATCAACACTTTACAAAGGTTTTTTGGTACACATATTTCAATCCAGTTTTCGCACGCTGTTCCTGCTTTTTGATGTACCTAGGGGCAGTTGGCTTTATGTAGGATTTAAAGCCCAGTTCCTTAGCCTTCACATGCTGTAAAGTTTTTGGATTACAACAAAGTTTTGTTGCAGCTGCACTAACTGAAATAGATGGACTGTCCTGAAGACTTTTCAAAATTCGTTTTCTCATCTTGGGCGTGTACACTGTGCCAGGACGACCTCCACTTCTGATGTAATTAGTGTTTTGAGTAGCCTGATACCTGCTAAATATCATGTATATAGTACCTCTTTTTTTACCTTCACTGGTAAAATGTTGTACAGCTTTGACCTTTGACCTTTCCGCGACATTTTCAAAGTATGAAATGACGCGTTTTTGAAACTCTTCGTTGGCGATGGTTTTCATGGTGACGACAGTTAAAAACAAAAGCGAAAACATACCGGGTCGTAGTTTAGAATATAAGGAATCATAATATATCTAGTTTTTCGCTTATCTTATCTCCCATCATTTCATATCTCTTATGCAATTTTGTCACAGAAGTTTTAATCAATGCCTTAGAAGCAGTGCGAGTATAAACACATATTCGAAAAGTGAAGGAACAAACATTATGGTTCGATGAATATTGTGTGTTTTGACGCCTGTAAACTGTACTTTATCCGGGGCACCAACGAGCGCCGTCACTAACTTCCACGTTTACTGCATCTTCTATTTTGCAACGTTTGCAGAACAAACGGACTACCGTATTATTAAACTGAATGATACGCCGATTTCTTGGAATAAATATGTAGATAATCATGAAGATTTCTCACTTAATTCGAAGATTATTTTATTGCACAATCTAGTGATGTATGTAGTGATTCGGAACACAAATTTTAAATTACGACGGAAAAATTATACGGTTCATACGTTCCGTGCGAATGTACTTAGTCAGTCTGGCGGTGGTTGAAAATGTTTCACATTTAGTCGCTTTGGAAGCTACGTCATGGCACTATGTTTCACAGCGACCGACTTCACATTTTTCACGAAAGGAGGAAACAATCACGATTGATACATGTCCACGAAAGTTCCACACGTAAGTGATACGTATCTTGTAGGGCATGTTCAGAAAATAAGCAAAAAAAATTGGTATTGTAATACGAAGAGTACCAGACTGTGTAGTGGGTTCAGAATAACATTGCGGGATAGCTTTGAAGAACTGCTAGAACGAGTAAACATTTTAATTATCTAAACTAGTTAAGTAGATCCGGCTACCAGCAACGCATTTTGGGTGTATCTAGAGCAAACGAGAAGCACTGGTGGAACCGAATATTTACGTGGTTGACTTTGGGAAGCTGTTTTGAACATCCTGCAGTTAGAATTGACAAGCTGAAATGTTAAAACTTAATAAGTTTACAAAATATAGACATTACATAGGTCTTGCAAGTATTTTATGCACGCTAATCTCTATCGTGTTTCGGCCACACAATAAATTTCCCTTTTAGAATGATTCTAATTATGCAGCTTTACATATCCAACTGCTGCTATATGTTCATAGAAAGTTCATGCGACCGTTCTGCTCAATATTCCACCACAAGAAACATAGGCTGCCCTGAACCGGTTTTTGAATATTAATCACTAACATGAATCGCGTGCAATTGGAACATTTCTAAAGGTGGCAGTCCATTTTACATATCATTTCGATCTAGAATTAGTCTATTAGAATATGAAATCCTCTTAGTTGTGGACTTCAAAGCAACCAAAATAGAACTATCTTTTTGTTGAGATGACGAACTATTACAATTAAAGTGCACTCATTTAGCTAAGCGATACTAACTAACAGTGACCCAAAGAGTATTCTTGAGCCAGGAAAGACTAAAGCAGCTTTTCCTTGAAGCGTGTATTGGAATAAAATACAGATCGATACAATTACATGACAAGGATTTTACAAATTTCATTGTAAATTCTGAGACATTGGAATATGAGGATTGTGTTTCGTACTCTCAACTTTGTGAGAATTACTAGCTGTCACCCTTAAGAGATTTATTTGCATCTTGGATGGATCCTAAGCAGCAGAAACCTGAATATTCAGCTGTTGAAATTAGTATTCATAATTAAGATATATGTTTTGAACATTAATAAACAAATAAAAGCCCTACCCATTTATAGGATGTAAAGTATACCACTTTCTATAGTGAAGAAATGCATCTTTAGCCATAATTTGAAATTAAATTGAACTAACAACACAATACATAGAATCATGCTAAACGTACAGAGTAAATATACTGAAATTGGCTGAAATTTAGCAATCGATGTACTCAAATGAATGACGTGTACTCAACAGCTTCTTTTTGGATCTGCCTTTGTTTCGTCTGATGATGGACCACGAATATTTATTATACGTCCAAATGGGAACAATTGGATGCATAATCAACTATTAGAGGATCGTGTTCTTATTGTAGACATTATGTAGCAACGTGAGAAAATGACAAGAGTAAAAGACAAGAGGGCGAATTCTATTCAGGCCTTACATTTTATATAGTTTGGTTGAGTTTACTCAACTATAGTATATTTAACGAATCAAAATGAATCATGAGATGAATTGATTCATGAAAACAATATGAATCATCGTGATAACTGACTCATTTTTATTGCATTTCAAAGGTGCATTGACAGTTTTTATCATGACGTTCAATCCGACGTCATAAATGTTTCCATTAAACATGATAAGTGTTTACCTAATTTACAGACATTCATTTTTTGCCGCATCCCAAGTCCAAGGCGCAAAGTAGCGCCGTTATTTATATGTTTAGTGGTATGACCTGCGGTAATAAATTTTTCCGTATCCATGACGCTTAATATCGCTAATCTTGTCCCAAACGCGGTGAACGAATTTCATCAAATTACGTAGTAACCAACGAGATATATCCCAGAATACATCCCTCATTTCCACAAGGAAATTCAGTCCAGCAATTAAAGTTCCAGATAAAAGAAGAACGAACACCACAACAATATTTCCTTCCAAAGTTGCGGCTTTCGGTGGAGGCACTTCCTGTTCATGTTCCAAACGTCCTCTGACTCTGCTTAAACTGGGCAGCCAACTAACTAGTCCAGATGCCTTTATATAATTAATTCTTCTAAAACGTGTCGATAAGCCCAATCCGGAAACATCCAACGAATAACTAAGATTACTATAAACCTCGTCACCCACCGAAACAAGTTCTTGCCCAGATTCTGTAACTGACTGTGCATATTTGTAGGCGAGGTGCTCCGGCAAAATTATTGCTTTTCTGGTACATTTGCTTAGTACATTTTTGTACCATTCCGCTTCTTTTTTCCTGAACATTTTTATCAAAAGTGGTTCCAAGTATCCGTATTCCGATTTTGAGTACTGCTTGTCTGGTATTTCGTTAACGGCAAACAGGGAACGAAATGTTGACATATATTCTCTCAGCAGTTTCGAAACGTCCGGATACAACGAAGACATCCGTTTCAGTTTTCCCCAAATTCTTGAAGTATTCCCGTACCCTGCGTATTTTGCATTCATATGGGCTACATGTGTTCGAGCATAAACCAATCCTCGGTCGTACGGAAGAAAGAAGTGCGGAATTACCTGGTATACGTGAGGGTCGAACGGCATAATCCCTGGGAGGTAGTAGCGACTTTTGCTGAGTTTCTGAATGTTTATTCTCAAGTGTTGCACGCCGCTAAATATTTCAAAGTTGGCGCTGTACAGTTGTTCCAAGTGTTTGTACAAAATTGGTAGTCTCGGAGTTATCATTCGGTATACGTTGTCGTTTTTGAAGGCGTTGCTCAGTACGACGCCGCAAACAAGAAACGGTACGACCATAAGTCGAAGTAGAGAAACTTTCCAAATCTCAGACGGAATTGGGTCACCTTGTTCAAGCAGCGCTTTCACGAGACGCATCCCGATGGTAAAGGAATAATTCAGCTTGACTCTGACAGAAACAGGTAATGTTGTTCCGATTTTATGTATTTTGTTAACCATACGTGTAATTATAAGAATTCCTATAGTTAAAACGAAAATGGATAGGATTATACAAAGCCAAATGAATCCGTCGTAGACGCTGACTAACTCCTTGAATGGAAAGGATTCCGTGTCAAGTTGTCCACAGGAGACAAATCTCAGTCTCGTCGTCGGATCGACAAAGTAAAGCAGATGTTTCAGCGAGTCTTCCGATTCTGGCTCTAGATTAATTTCCCAACTATGATAGATGTTGTCTCGGAATGACGGAATCCGCCTTGCTCTTTCGTTTTCGCATAGTGTGCCTGATCGCAATAGGTAGCTGTAGTTTAGATTAGCGACTTGAACTAATTCAGCTATGATATGGACAAGTCGTTCATGGTCATCCTTCAAATCTGACAATATAAGGTTTCGTCGATTGCTAGAGAAACGCGGACACGTGGACAGATAACTTGTGAGTCCGTCTGTGTTTTTGTCTCCAGCCGACATGTCGTTCGAAAAAAGCCATACAGCCTCCTGCGGAGCGTTTATAAGTGAATGTTTGGTCAACTCTGAAATATTCGTTGCCGAGTAATAATCGCCGCTAATATAAAGCATATCGATCGAATAAGATGCTCGGACTGGCAAAAGTAAACTTATGTTTGAAGTCATGCTCTGCTGATTTGACATGGTCACATGTAGAAATATTTCCTGGGCTATAGACAGTTTCTGATTGTACAAATACTGACGGCTCAGAGTATCCAGTACCCAGAACTCGACCCATTTTGTTGTGAGCCTCAGTTCGTCTTGATTGGTTACCAGAATGTTGACAGAACTGATGGACGCCGGAACAATGTATTGGAGGGACGGTTCAAGTGATTCCTCCACTTTGTACTCATAAATTCTAGAAATGGCCTTCCTTTCAATCATATTGTCGGTTGGGAACATATCAATGTGGACTATGCCAAACCAAGGCTTAAAGCGGGCAGTCATTTTTAAGAAATTGAATTGAGCACAGAAAGTAGCACCAACATCAAAAGCTATTTTGATGTCGTACATTCCTGACTCAAGGCAATTGATTTCTCGAAATGTAAATGAACTATTTTGCAGGGGCATGGTGTTAGGAACCCACTTCATTGACGTGTGGTAGCAATGGTGAAAACCGTCGTCAAATGTTACAAGAGGAATCATTCTTCTAAGCAACAACGGGAATGTAGGCTGTTTTATATCGACGCCTTGATGATTGTTTAGCAGAATAAGTGATCTGTCCGTGTCAAGAGGCCGAACCAAGTGGTTAGTATTAAGTGGGACCGATTTGTGCTTGAAACTATTGTTTGGTAGATAGTTTTGCTTTACGTATTCTACTCCATCAAGTAAATACTTTGGGCCTGGACCGGAGTAATACGGCGTTAAGTATGAAAAGTCAGCGTTAGCCGCTGAACACCGGATTAACGGAATTAAGAAGATTAATGGCGTCATGTTTAACTGTGTACTTGGTTTCGAGTAACTCAATGAACTCAAACTATTCCTGAGATTTTAGTAATTTGAAAGTGGTCTTTACTTAATTTACCTGGCTACAAACTTCTCACAG
Source organism: Sinella curviseta (assembly GCA_004115045.4). NCBI lineage: Eukaryota > Metazoa > Arthropoda > Collembola > Entomobryomorpha > Entomobryidae > Sinella > Sinella curviseta. Next base: position 47,909,310 of record CM023202.3, on the reverse strand, counting down.
ATGCTGTGGAAAATATTCAGCTTATTTCAGTGCAAAAGTTTGTGTCCAATTACTACATTAGTTCGCACTTGACTAGATCCTACGTGGCAAATCGATAAAGACACGCGTGTAATACTTGACGCATATTCCATATGGAGCCGTCTCGTAGTATTTCTTCATCAAAAGTTCAATTTATGCGTAGCGGAAAAGAAAAGCGATTAGAGTTATGGACAAAAACGTATCATGGTTTAGCGAATCAATAAACATGATATTTGTGACGCATATGAGCAGTTCGAATATGAAACGCAAATCCTGATAAAATAAACTTCTTCTTCACTGACTTGAATGGATTTGAGAATTCTAATACCCATCACGCCCAGTTTCCCGACAATAATATGTTGATGTGGAAACGTGGGGATTCTGGGCAGCGTAAGAATATATTTCGTTTGAATTTAGGTGTCCGATAATACGGTAAAACATTTCCTCTACACTGGCAGGCATTACAAAACACTCGTCAATGCACATTTGAAAGAATGGTCCAAATAGTCGCTGCAGTTGGTCCACTTAAAATGACAAAGCTTTGGAGTCGCCTTCAAGCTGACATCGTCACCTCTTAATATTTTCCGCTACGCCGATAACCGGAGTTTCAGAACTATCAAGATTTGATGCAGTAACTATTTTTTGATATGGGTTGCAGCCATCATTACACTGCAATTGTTAACACACCATTTGAAAATATGAATTACATTTATTTATGTGTGTCGCTTGGTTTGAAAATTCAGAGTTAAGTGTTCCACAAATGTTAGCATCAGTGGTGCATAAAACCGAGTATATAAGAATTGGGCGACATTACCTAATACAATATCAAAACATTATATTGGTTAAACCAAAATCAGCGCTTTTGCTCTAATTTTTCATCCCATACTTTATTGATAAAGATATTTGTTGGCAGATAAATGATTATTTTTTAAGGTTTATTTGCATTATTTTTTGTGAGATGATCATTACATGTGCACTAATCGCACATTACCTTCAACGTTCACATGTGGATATTTGGTATAGGTAAGTAAGGAGTGTATTGCGTGTATGCGGCATATATGGGCAAAACTTGGAGATCTATTTAAATGTACTTTATTGTGTTAGGTCAGCACCCTGCTTAACTTAATTTTATTGTCAAGCGTCACTCCACACGACGTTCAGATTTTAATCGGTGACTACGATGGCATGATTACAGAAAAGAGTGCAGACGTGAAAAGACTTTACTTGTAATAATAAAATGTACATCAAGACTCGATTTAAGACTTGAGAAATGACTTATTTCGCAAGCAAGCAAAATTTGTAAAATGCATTATATATTATAAACCACCTGTACGCACGGGCATTCCAACGGACAATAAACTAATAAAATCTAATAAGATATCAAGACAATGCTTCAAATTACAGCCAACTCCTTCTGCAAATGTCAACGTTTGCTACAATGTCGTA